>DWIB01000259.1:0-11459 GCA_018248155.1 Cressida cressida
TATTTGTCTTTGGAGGCAATAAAATGACTTTTATGCAAATCATACGAATTCTATACATTTTTGATGAGCCGCTTGCCGTCGAATTCGCGCCGTTTAATTAATACATTTTTCCATCAAAAGTTGAAAACTTCAAACTCAGTTGGATCCGTTTGAAAGTTTAGTCAGTTGATTTAACGAATGTTTGTTCTTTCCTTCTGACAACAAACGTTCCATTATTCAGTAGAAATCGTTCGTTATTTTGGACTAAACTCATATAGCAGAGGTAAAGGTTGATAAACAAAAATATGTGAAAACCGGTTTTCAGGTTCTTCAATCAAAGGTAAAACAAATTTAGTAGACTTAAAAAAAACTTAAACGATTTTTGAAATAACAATCTCTAATATAATTTTTAATACCAATTCATTATATTAAGCGAGTCTTTTATTAATAAATTGAGTACCATAGACAATATTAAATAATAAAAGCAATTAATTATTAACACATAATATAATATGAGAAGATTTCGTTAAGCCTCAAATAGAGGAAATAATAAAGAAATATTATTTTACCTGTAAGCTATTTGTATTAAAATAGCTTACAAAGGTAAAATGAAATATGAAAACATGGCGTGCGCCCGTGCAATGTTTACACAAATTTCTCAGCTCACTGGTTCAGATACAGATTTTATATCCTGAACGAATTAAAATTTTTCTCGTCCTATTCACCGTTTAATGAAAATAGACTTAGAAATAAAGATGACGTAGAATTTAAAAATAATAATATAAGTTGTGTACTCCAGAGCGGAGATAGGAGAGATGTTTTTTCATCTCTTTGTGTCGGGCGAACCGAGTCCTGGCGTCAACAGCGGGTAAACTGCTTTATGTCATAAAAATACTGCATTTCGCTCTGCACTTCGTCCTCGAGCCTTTGAATAACATGCAAATTAAAGCTTGAAAGGAGAAATTAGCTTGTAATTTGAAACCTTCTAAAACACATATTATTTTAAAAATCTCTTTATACTTTGAAGGCTCAGATAAAATATTTCAAGAGCTTATTGTAAAGTATTGAAATAATGAAATCCTTGCCACAAAGTTAAATCTAGATATTTAAGTTTTTTATATAGTTTGATTGGTTTAAAAAACAATTTGTTTCAAAAAGTTCAATTGATTGTTGTAAGTTTTATTTGAGATTTTTAATTTACTTGGGTTACCAAGCATACAGTATGTTATAGCAAACAATAAAATAATAAAAAAAATTATGCATATTTATTAAATATATGTTTAATGTTAAAAGCATTTTAAGGATTTGTTTCTAATATTTAATTCTAGAAAACAAAATACCTAATAAAAATGTTAGTAAATAACCTACAATAAAAATTAATGTTTTGTAAAAAAATTTTAACTTTTGAATATTTTTTTATGTATAAACACAAAGGAAAAAACTCTGAAAATAAATCCATAGAACATAATTGCATGTTTTGAATGATTAATGATTATATTTTTTGAATGTCTTCCTCTCCTTATTGTTTTAGAATTCAACACAATAAGTCACTGAATGGTGAAAACTAAAATCTATCGTTATTTTATGAAGGGAAAAGGACATACGGAAACTCTAGTGATTTTTTTTAACTTTTTACTTAATTTTCATCATGATACTTTTATTGTACTAATGCTCAGAGGCATATCGCTGAACATGAAGGCCTATGCTCAAATCAATTTGCAGCTTGACCAATCTGTTCCTATTTTATATACAGATATGCAATTAATTTATCATATTATACTACAGAAAATATATTTTATTATCTGTTTACTGAATACAAGTAAAGTAATAGTTTATTTCAAATAAAAATACATTAACTGCTCATCAAAATATAATCAAATAGAACAATGTAATTTAAAAGTGAATTGCAAAGTGTTGCACTAAACAAAAATAATATTATTAATTAAAAAAATCAATACATGGGAAAGCATTTAATGTAACAAAAAAACTAATGATATTTCAAAGTTTTTGTGTAAAGTAAATTATTTCTATAAAAATATGATTGCAAATATTGTTTATCTTACCAAATGTCTTGAAGAACAGGGCTTTAGAAATGGTAAGTATAAAACACTTATATTTATCACGTACGAAATCGACGAAAGTTTTCCCGTAGTACGGACTACGAGGGTGTTACCACCCCGAGAGACGCGAGCTCTCTGACCAGCGAACGTGGCCACCCCGCCTTATATTGTTTGTGGTGGCAACCCTCACCCGCCCTAACTTACCCTTCCCGCCCAAACCTCGCCCGTAAACCCGCTACGAAATTTTACGCTAAGAGGCGAAGAAGCAACGTTACCTTTATGAAAGGAAAATCAAAGGAGATAAGCGTCTTCATTTATAATATTTCTGAGTATTAAAATAACTTTTTGTAGTAAATAAAAATATTGCAATTGTGATAATGTTTCGAAGAACAGCTTTTTTAAAATTAATATGTAATGAAGAAAGACTAACAATAATTCATAAATATTTGAAAGAACGGAAAATATTTGCTTTGAGTTATCTTTCATTCCTGAAAATATTTAACTGCCTATTGTCTTTATTGCTTAGCCCTTTTTATATATGTATGTTCTTAGATATGTAGATGCATACACCTTTTATCATATTCCTAAATAATCTACTTTTAATAAAAACATAGCAAATATTATACATACTGTCGCTCTTATCAATATTCTATAAATAAGTTCTATTAAGCAATAATGTTTAAGTATATTATATAGTATATAAATTACCTCGAGGTTCCTCAGCCCTTAGGACATTCCTGTCTCGCACAAATCACATGAAGGTAGATTAAACAATTCCGAAATACTGTAAACAGATACAAACTAACAATTGTATATTAAAATAAATCAACAAATATTAACATGAAGGAAATAATAGAGTTTGTTTACATTTAACTATACAAATCAGGATATTACAACGTGTTGTTGTAGGGCGGGCACGCGAGCGCCGACTAGCGGCGGACGGATGAAGCTGTTGTAAGGGCGGCGGTAGCTGGGGTACTAAGGGTGCCGAATGCGAATAGCTCTATCTCCTTCCTACTCCCTTCTTATCACCAGGACGATTGCGTTACGCAAAAAGGAGGCTTTTATCAATGACATAGGTAATATAACATCTAGCCGGAGCAGTGCACGTTGCTGTCGCCCCCGAGGCTGTGCGTATTGGCCTTGATCGGGCCTGATGTTTTTATCCTGCGAGCGTAATAAAACATTTAAGGGAGGAACAAGGGGAACAAGTAACTTCTAGTGGAGAATTTATGGATAAATCTAGGAATAGTCGGAACGATTTTAATTCTTGACTCTTTTAATAAATTTTAAACGAAAACGGATCAGTCTTTGACGAAAGAATGATATCAAAGATGTTTCTAATACTTCATCACACTAATTTTAAACAAATACTATAATATAATAAATTATCTAATCGTGCTTAGGCTGTCATGTAAACATAATACTTAATTTCATCTTAATTTGTATATATGTGATATCATTTTTTTTTACTTATATAGCCTAGTATTTGACTATGATCTCATTTAATATAAAGTGGAGATGTAATCTAGGTGATAAAGCGCACTAGTCTAGAAGAAGCCTATTGTTATGTGCGGAAATGATACAGCTTGTTCTTCTTAATATATTTTTATTAATGAATAATAATTATTAACTACATTTATAGATACTAAACAGTTATTTACTTAGATTTGGAAAAGATTTGAGAGACGTCTACATTGGTTTTTAGTTCGTAAACGACGGACTCTCTTCACATAATATTAAATAAAACAATATTTATTACCAATCTTTAAACTTGTACCTACCATAGATACAAATTGCCACTAGAATGTCTGGAATGTAGACAAAAAAAAGAAATTATATTTTTACCATGAATTCCGATCTAAAAATAGATTGATTAATAATAAAGCACGCATGTATGCGAGCGACTGAAATGTAAAAAATAACAAATAATTTAATCAATATTACTGTTGGCTTTTTTTTCCATGAATTTGAATGTAAAACATGGCTGGTTACATAACACTATTCACTCTACTCTTGTAGACTTGAACGTCATAGCTGGATGAAAATACTGACACCGGCAAAATGTTCTACACCTTCGCTGTTTATAATATAAAGAATGAGAACAAACTGTTCATCTATATGCCGGGAATATCAACAACTAATGGGATGCATGAGAGCCATGTGTCTGTACCTCTGATGGTATAAGGGCGATGGTGGATGAATTATTTTAGTTCTTTATGTAATTATCTTCAAAATATCTTGATTCCCTGTACATATTTTTATTAATTCTGTTTCTATTTTCTCATGTACGAACAGGACACTCTGCAACCAGGTGTATGATTTTTCTTCTTCAGAATAATAGCTGTAACCATGGTGGTTATTAAATTATCTACTTTTATTTCACTCATAAGTTTATACACAGAATACAGGTAAACTCTGTATTATATGTAGTTTAAAAGAAAATATCAGGTCCACTTTGGCTGTTTTACTTTCTGTACAGTATTAATTCCATTTGTCGGAGTCTACAGAAATTGTATGTTTGATATATGAAAGTCAACAGTTTCAATCTAGAAGCATTATTTTATAATTAAATTACTTAATTGGTGTACGACAAAGGTCTTTAATTTCTATGACAACTATATATAAAAAACATTTATGTTTAAAAAACTACATCAGAACAGAAAGTTGAATTATTGCATAGCAAAAAATAATGCAATTAATAAAAAAACATTGCATTATAAACATGGCGCAATGGGCAGTCTTATCTTTAAGAGTAATCTCATTTAGATGACCTTTGGTTGGAAAATATATAAATTAATAATAGATTCTGTTACCCACACACATACATGGCAGTTTATATAGATAACATAAAGGTAGTAAAAAATTCATATGTACTATATACATATGTGAATACAAAAAATAATAAAATTTATTTATACCATAGCATTTTTAAATACTTCAAGTCTTTTAGGTCAGATCATGTTATATAAATACTTAAGAAGTCTAACCATCTGGAGATGGAACTAAGAGAACTAAATGAAGGATCTTTTTCTAACTTGAATATTAGAGACAGATTATGGTCTTTATTTTTAATGGTATATTATAAGTGGTTCACATAAGCTACACATTATTCTTGTAAACTTAAAGATAAGTGACCTTTGGCTATTTTATTTTCAAAACCTTTCAAAAATAGAGATCATTGGTCTGATTTTCACCAATTATTTTTAAAGTCACTTCTGATTATTATTATTGCCTATGAACAAATTCATGTTGTAAGGATAAAAACAGAAACAATGAGCATGTTCAAAAATTTTATTTACACAAAAATATAAGTAAAAAACATTACTGCAACATATCTCAAATTAAATATGATTACATACTTAACAATTTAAGTGCCTTGTACTTATTAGTCCATATTTGATAGAGAATTTAAAAAATTAAAGGATTTTGTTGATATAAATAAATAAAATATTGTATATTTTACATTTTTCTTTAAATAATTTATCCAATCAACAATGGTTCCAATTGGCCAGATTCATACAAAGCTTTGACATCAGATCCACCACCAACACAATTTCCATTAATAAATACTTGTGGCACCTGAAACAAAGAAAACTATTACTTTAATTGTTATTTACTATGATATTTAGTAAAAAAAATACCTATATCAAGTCACCTTGAACACGAAAGCATCAAGTTTTGGATTTATGATCAAACTTAAATGAAAATTACTTACGGTTCGAAATCCCGTTATTTCTGCTAAATTTTCTTGAATTGCATCACCATCCTCGCGTTCATTCAACTCGTAAACTTTAATAGGTTGTTTGACTTTTTCAAAAACCTACAAGAAAAAATCATGAATGATTTAATTTTATAAACAAATTCAATATAATACAATACTAACGTAATAATTTGGATCTTACATTTTTTGCCAACGTACAATACGGGCAATATGATTTTGAAAACACCACTACTTTGTCTTGAGCAACAGCATCTTTGATAAATTTCTTAATTTCTGTAGCATTAACCATTGTGGTAGTTCTTGCTTTAACTAATATGGATCCCATAAAATACTTCGCTTAGATCAAAGTAAATTCCGACCGGTTTCTGACTAATATGGAGCTAACTGTAAACGAAACACCACGAAAATTTTGAACTGAATAAAATCACGCAACGTATTGACAATGAAATCTAACTTTTTTACTTGCACGTCTTTGGTTTCTGTCTTTGTTTGTCATTCAGCCTCTACAAGTTTCATTGAAAATTAAAATTTTATTTTTCGTGTTCCTATTATCTTTTCCTGAATGTTAAACAAACAATTAAGATTTTATTTAATTTTTGTGATATTATAATATACCAATCACTCTCGATTTGCGTCGTGGTTACGCTCCAAAAAAACACAACACAAATTTAAACGGCGCAAATTGAATTAAGATTTTCAATAGCAAATGAGGAATCTTAAAATACCGGTCCAATGCACAAAAACACGAGAATCAAGTGGAACTCATTCGCAACGCAAAACAATTGCTTTAATTTTAAATGTTGAAGAAATAATCACCCCAACCTTAATTCTGCTCAACTGTTACAATAGTTGCAGTTTGTATTCGCGTCGCTATTAACACATTAGTATAGAGAATGAAATTTAAATAATTCGTAGGACAAGTCATAGTACTTTGTGTCTTTATTTATTTCTTGATAAAATTAGTGTCTCTGTATTTTATTTAAAAAGATAGGACTCAAATCTCAAAAATAACAAATCTCACTCACTGATTACATGCGATGATTTTAATATTCCATGGATTTTTATGAAATCTTGAATCTAATATCGAATAAAAAATAAAATTTGTTATTTTTGCCTTTCTTTTGATAGTAGTTTATCATACTTCGTTATGTACATAACAATTAATTAAATAATAATGGTCAATTATTTAAACATCATTTAATAATATTTTTATGAACCGTTCATGCATGATACAGAGAGCAGAATTAATGGCTTTTTTGACATCCGCAGGGAAGAAGGTTTGAACATAAAATAATATTAATACGTATGTTGGCAACACTTTAAGCTCCTCTGTATTCTTAGTAACCGTATGGTAGTACCTCAAATAGGCTATTATATATTAGGCTCCGTTGCGTTAATGTGTGTGGCTAAAATGAATTAAAAAAAAATTAAATTAACAGCATCATTACTATGTGAAAACCCTTACATGGTGCCGAAAATCAGTGTTATTATTTAGTAGAAGTTATTTCAGCCAAAAGCAGAGGGAAAGTTAGTTTGGTGTGTCAAGTTATTACATATCCATTTCTCGGCGGCAACCAATTGCGTTAGCATTAAAATAGCGCCTCGTTTGAAGGTAATCGTATAAAAACATGGTGGGCGAGCTCAATAAACTTAGTAAGGCAAGAGGTAAGAGGCCACAATTACTAGACGGAAAAAATATTTTTTAACAAACACCTACAACTGACATTACCCACGAAAATTTACAGATACAACAAAGAAAAATTTGCACTGCCTACACAGAATTCCAAGATATAGCGGTCGACTTCCTGTACATAAGTGAGGATATGGATATTTGCGCTGCGCTGCACTGCATTAGAAGTTACAATCCTACTTCTGCAGAATAGGTTGCAGAACAAGAGGATAAAAAACTACCTTCAGTTCATCAGGCGAGACCATCGGATAAGTTCAGCAAGTATAACAAGATTTTTAGTTTACCTGTGGTTTCTATTTCCATAATTTGCTAGTTTACAATCATTATTAAGGATATCTATATATAATTTTTTCATTGTCTTAATTTCATAAAACATTTGTAATGTTAATTTCATGATTAATACCTGGTGTTCATGCAATTATACTATGTTAAAATACTTTTTACAAAGTTAAATTACTTGCAAATTTGTTGCAGTTTTGTCTCCATTATATATTGTTTTTATTTAGACTTAATAAAGAGTCAATTTTGCTTTTATAAAAATGTAGGACAAACAGAATTGAAAACCAATAAGAGCTAGAAAGATAATTTTTCAACGAAACATTGTTACTTCAAAATTTTTTTTACCTATTACCATTATTGCAGACTTTCACGCCTACCCCAATTGTATCAACACTGAGCTCTTCTATATTAGGCTCTGGTGTCTTACCATGTGTGCCATAAAAAATTATAAAATAGCATTATTATAAATATATATAGTTATTTGTCAAATTGTTAAAGAAAAAACTAATTTTGTGATGCAAGCGTTGCTAGGGCCCCTGCATGAAATCATTTTAACACAGAATATTATCATAGAATTCTAGATTGTTCAAAGTACCCATTGGTTCAGAGGGTGTTTCTTGTTTTTAATCCACTATCAAAAAAGATAAATATACCGACATTTCATGTTTTCCACTGTGCGGTAATAAGTGATGCCAAAGAAAAAAATAATGAGAAAAACAAATGAATGACTGTTTTCAAAACTCAAATGTACCAGAACTCGAATTTAGAAATTTAATTTTGAAATACTAAAGCAAAGATGATGTGATATTTAAGATCAAAGTGGTCAGTATGAGGAAATGCTACTTTCATATGTTCATGTGAACACCTATTATATATATTATAATAGTTCATAGAGTCGCGTCATGTTGTTCAATTTTTATGTTTGGAGGCTTTTATTGTGTTGTAGCCTGTGATGATTAAACTTTCTTCCATATCTTTATGGAAGTCCAAAATCCAAAATTTTCGAACCACTGCCAAGGTTTCAATTCGCAAGAGTGATATCGACTTTCAGTTTTACATATTATACATATAACATGATGTTGTAGCAAAGAAACAAATAGAAAGATAAAACAATACAGAATGTTTTGAATATCTGATATTTAAAAACAGAATAAGAAGTGTATTATTAAAAGAAGTATTTTTCATATAGTATAAATTTCTTTTATGTAATTGTACATGATCATCTTTTTTTTGCCAATGTCTGTCTGCTCCTGCAAGAAATTGCCAGATGATGGCTCTGTAATGGTTTGGCACTCCTTGCTATACAAGCTCTCACACAAATTGATTGTCACGCCACTATTCAATCATCCAATTATTGGCAAGCCTTCCCCAAATAGACCAGAGTCCTTCGAAATTGCTGTTCTGCAATATTTTCTTTTGAATACAAGAAGGACCATTTTGGGGGTTTTGAACTAACTTGAATGTAACTTCTACAAAGTTCAATGCATTTGCTGGACATACTGTACTACTGTGTTGTGTTTCTTGCAAAATATCTCCAAATACAGTAACTTGATCCGTATTGATAAGAAAACCTATTTGTATTCACCAGAGTTACATCCTTATAAACGTAACTCCAGTTGAGAGAGATTAATAAGCTTCCAGAGTCTTTTCATTTGTGAAAATTGTGCACAGACAGGTAGTGTTGCCAATGTAAATACATTTCTTGACTAACAGTAAATACACCGATATTCCATGTGCTCCATTGTGAGGTTGTTACTATGATGCAAGCTTTGCTCAGGCTCTTTATCAGAAATGTTTAAGTCACTGATGAAAACACAATCACTTATACTATGAAGATCAATATATTTTAAAAGAGAATTATAGTAATTTTTCGTAAGAGCACTATACTACTTGTAAATATTGATCTATCACATTTAAAAATTCTATAATTTAATAGACCAAGTGTCAGTGTCTGAGATACCATCATGAAACCAAGTCTCAGTCAAAATAATTATCTTGTAATTGCACAGTAAGCTGACTCTGGCTCTGAAAATATCTAGTCTACTTCTAATTGAATGTATATTCTGATAAAAAATGTTTAATGATTGAACAAAACCATTATCTAGTCAATAATTTTTTTTTAATTATAGTAGCCTTCCCTCTTATGTGTTTAATGGTAAGATTCTTTTCTCCATTATCCAATCTAGCTTTAAGTTCTTTATTCACTTTATTATTATATTCTAGTTGACTCTTTGTAAGATCATTTCTAAGAAAATGATTTTTATTAAAAATTTTGGATCTGTTTTTGAAAAGCCAATGTACATGTTCTTCATTCTTGAAAATAATCTTTAAAGGTCTGGTTTTATCTACAGTAAATGAGCGACCTAATCTAAAAGCTTTTCAGACAAATTTAAAAGTACAGTCACAGCTCACTAGATGCAATCAAAGTTTTAAGACAACTTATATCATCTTGAGCAGCTGTAGGAGAGTCTTCAAAGTTGAAAATCAATACATTTTTCCTATGCTGAATTCTATCTAATACCTCATCATGAATATTTTCAGAATTTATAGCATCTTCAAGTAAATCAATTCATGTTGTTCAATTTTTAACCACTTTAGATCCCTGGTCATTGTACTGTGAGTTCTACTGGATTTCTGCTGAAGTGTCAGCATTTTGAGGCTGTTGGCTCTTACAATATTCAATATTAAAATTATAATTTTGTAGAAATGCCCTCCATCGATGGATCCTAGGAAGCAGATCCTTTTTATGTTTGGAGGCTTTTATTGTGTTGTAGCATATGATGATTAAACTTTCTTCCATAAAGATATTGTCAAAAATCACTCAAGCCACTGCCAAGGTTTCAATTCGTAAGAGTGATATCGACTTTCAGTTTTTCTTGCACACATGAAGGCAACAGCGTGCTTCCTAATGTAACTTCTACAAAGTTCAATGCATTTGCCGGATATACTGTACTAATGTGTGTTGTATTTCTTGCAAAATATATCCAAATACGGGTAACTTGATCCGTAGTGATAAGAAAAACTATTTGTATTCACCAGAGTTACATCCTTATAAAAGTAACGCCAGTTGATAGAAATTAATAGGCTTTCAGAGTGTCATCATTTGTGAAAAATGTGCACAGACAGGTAGTGTTGCCAATGTAAATACATTTCTGACTAACAGTAAATACACCGATATTCCATGTGCTCCATTGTGAGGTAATAAGCGACGCCCAAGAAAAAAATAATGAAGGAAAAAACAAATGAATGACTGTTTTAAAAACCCAAATAGGTTCATTTTAACACAGAACATTATCATAGAAGTCTTCCTCTAATCGAATGTATATTCTGATAATGTTTTTGAAAGTAATCTTTAAAGGTCTTTCCTTGGCTGCACTACATGAGGGACCTAATCTAAAAGCTTTTATTTCAGACAAATTAAAAGGTACAGTCAGCTTTTCAAAAACAGATCCAAAATTTTTAATAAAAATCATTTTTTTAGAAATGATCGTACAAAGAGTCAACTAGAATAAAATAATAAAGTGAATAAAGAACTTAAAGCTAGATTGGATAATGGAGAAAAGAATCTTACCATTAAACGCATAAGAGGGAAGGCTACTATAATTAAAAAAAAAATGATTGACTAGATAATGGTTTTGTTCAATCATTATACATTTTTTATCAGAATATACATTCAATTAGAAGTAGACTAGATATTTTCAGAGCCAGAGTCAGCTTACTGTGCAAT
>DWIB01000260.1:0-11450 GCA_018248155.1 Cressida cressida
GTGCTGCGTGCTACGTGCTGCGTGCTACGTGCTGCGTGCTACGTGCTACGTGCTGCGTGCTGCGTGCTGCGTGCTGCGTGCTACGTGCTACGTGCTACGTGCTGCGTGCTACGTGCTGCGTGCTGGTCCAGCATGCTCTGGCGGGGGACGGAGAGGAGAGAGAGCTCGTTTCACTCACAGTAGTCACGCGGCGCCACGCGACAGCTGGTGAACATTGTTGAGTGAGAGTACAAGCGCCGCTCGCTGCGATTTACTTTAAAAAAATTGCTTACAATGCTTTATAAGGCATTAATTAATTTTACACAATTAATTTCAAGATTATATTACATTAACACCTATTTTTATAAAATAAACTATTTCCTCATTATAAAATTGTAATAGATAGATATTAAAGTCCACTTAATGCTGCTAGAACTCGGGGCCTGCTGACATAAGTCACATGTCATTAGTTTAGCATTTAGCATATTGTTCTCGGAGGATGTCAGTTTCCTCGCGAAGTTTTCCTTTATCAAACACGAGAATCTTCGAATCGTATATCACTTTCAACCATTATACCTTACGCCTTAAAATAATTAAATAGAGCTTAATTTTTATATAGCACAAATCGTTAAAGTAATTTTTGATTAAAACAAAAACAAATTTTGCGCAAAAAATTCAGATATTTCCATAAACATAGGAATACCGACAAATTATCGTAGTGAAATTATGAAATGCAAATGTATGTATGCGTGAGTTGAGGCTCGCGCTGTGAAGACACTAAGAGCTTTCTTTCAAAAGAATGAAGATAGAAGAATGCAAAATCAAAGTGGAAAAGGATTCAAACTTCGGTCGATTGCTCGAACAATAAGCTAAAACTGATTTATATTGCGGTGCCGTTGGGGACCTCCTCCGACGCCTCCCAATAAACCCCATATCACATCACATAAACCAGCGGCCGCCGCCCTCGGAGCCTCTTTTAAATTATATACTTATACTAAGTACCTACGCGAGTGGTACACTTTAAGAGCCGACGTTCGCTGCACTGGATTCAAGAGCTTCGACAACACGCACGCTGTACGTCTATTACTATTTGAAACCAAAAACCCAAATATACTAAATCATTGTACAAAAATTGTGCCATAAATAATATAGCATACGATAAATAAAGTAAATAACGTATTGTTATACACGATATCGCGTATTCGGTTGGTTTGCGTAAGCAAGGTTGAATTTTTATCATTTACTTAAACAGAACATGAAAAATCGGTACTTGATAAGTAGAAAGACTTGTAGGCGGGTAAGTGGAGAGGCAGACGGGCGAATGGAGGATGCTACAGAAATAAACGTAGACGTCACAGATAATTTTACACTCATATTCTCAAATGTAATAAATATATCGCATCTGGTTCAGTCCTTTGTCCCTCACTCCGCGTCTTGGTTACTCGGCACTTGATTTGCGAGTTGTGTTGTGTTTTCTAAGCAAGCGAAGAATGCTACGAGTCGTAACAGAGTTGAGATGATGAGATCACGTGCACCGCAATAGCAGCGGCTTGCTAAAACTTTTTAAAGAGCGTGGAGTCCCTCTCGAGGGCATGACCAAAACAGGTCTTTATATAAAGTAAGCAGCGAACGATTCGCATTTTGTTACAGTTCACGCGAATTAGATTCACGAACCCGCTGACCCCCAGGAGACAACGGAATAGGATATCGTATTAGTTGCGATACACCTGTTGGCTGCTTGCCTCCGCGCCGGAGCTGCGGGCTGTCGGAGCCAGTAACGAGGCGACGCCGCGAGGGACTATACACATTTATTGCTTCACCTTCGACAGCGAACCAAGTTGCGCAGGGAAACGGGTATAAACAGACAATCATTGGATATAATAGGAAAAATCTAATTATGTTTGTAACTGACTGATAGTGGGAAAGCACTATGATTTGTTTAAGGACAACGCAGAGTAGCTCCGCGGACACGTTGTTACCGTGCGTGGCATCGCTTCGTGTCGTACACCATTTTGCTTTATCAGTGCTGCGCCGCCCGACGCACACTTGCCTCCACTTGATGTCGTATTTTTATATAATATCATTTTTTTTTAATTTCGTAACCTTGGTATGCAAGTGGTATGTAAAAGCATTGGGTAGTTACTTTGTATATTAGCATGTTATCGGGATTAAATTTGATTGTACTTATTACACTTATAAAATCTCTAGTAGTGTAATCTTTTATCGAAGACGAGCGTGTAGATACCACCGTGGCGTCTATTTTTATTTTCAAACAGTACTGTGTTCCGGTTTAAATAGCGTTGTACTTAGTGAATTACTGGGATAATATGACTTAATATCTTGTCCCGAGTGGATGAACAGAAAATGGTACGATGGTACCATTATAACCAACGTTACATTATTAGAAGTAACTATGGAATTTACTACTAGGTGATACAAAAAAAATTATTACATTGAAATACCAAGATGGTGGTAGGTTTTTGTTTACTGATGGCAGGTAGGTCTTTGCTTCCCGAGACCGTCTAGGGAGGGCACCACCGCGGCGCCTATTTACATCGCCAAACAGTAGTAGTACCGGAATCGAAGAATCATTGTAATGTTTGAATGATTCTTCGATTCCGGTCTGAAAGGCGCTGTAGCTAGTTAAATTCAACTAGGGCCACTTTGTTATGGGCGACCGTACCGTTTATCATAACATTCTTCGTCTCGTCACTTACTTAACATAAAAAAATAAAATTGAGCACGTTTTATATGCTTATTGTTAACAAATTTTATTTGAAATCCTTCAACCTGACCTTTTCATTGCCTGATTGTATTTGCTTCACAAAGAATAGACAGCAGAGACTTATACGCGTAACGTTATGAAAGATCAAATTTCGACCATAAAAGAAAATGACCCGACCAACCGCTGACTAAGAGGCAATTCGCTGCCTCGTGAGAGCCAGCACTGACCAGTGACCGCTTACTGATGTGCTTTTGCGTGAACAATTACCGTTTCAACCTAAACACGAAATAAGTGGGGTCATGTACCTGGTGCCGCACATACGTACAACGCACACGCTCCGATGAATGTTACATGTTGGCTGCCTTTTCCGTATCCGTATCTACTGCTGACAATCAATATAATCACTTAAACATGCCGACGTATCGCTGCCATATCTCTTGTGTACTGCATCATTTTTGATCCTGTTTAATAACTTTTCGTACAGCGCCATCTTTTCTTCATAATTATTTCTGCCTCTCTGTTTGTTACAAAATCCTTTCACGTTTTCAGCGCCATCTATTGCACAGAAACTCAAACAAATGAAATTTGATATGATTTTAAACGGATGAAATATAAATGGCGGGTCAGTTGCATTACGCGAGAGTCGTGACCGTCACGCCATCTTGTACTGAAATAAAACGCACCTAACCTTCCATTAGTCGATTAACATTAAGAGAGTCACATTTTCATGAGAAGCAGGAGCTTTGCAATTTTCTACTGAAATAACTTCGTCAAAGTAATTCATCAAGTTTCTTTCACCGGCGATGCGTTGTTTGAGAAAATACTTTTGCCGCAGACCTAGGAAGGTGGTGAGGGAAAGGGACATGACATAGACGGGAGAATTGAACTGAAATAAAAAGAACGCAGAGCGAGCACACCGTCGCCTTGCTTATTTTGAGTTGAGTTCCTGTAAATGGCATTTTATTAAATTAAATGAATATAATATTAATAATCATAAGGTGCCGAGGCTCATTCTACAAGATCCTGTTTTGTTGTGGCGGTGGAGCCCCTTGGACGTTGCTTGGTCATTCACTGCGTACCTTTAGCGTAGGAACTGACTCTGCCATCCCGAGTAGGAGTCCGCTGGTCCTTCTCGCGGGCTCAAGTCAAAAGTATGTGCGTGACCCGCGGGGGCAGCACTGTGTGCATTAGCCTCGTCAGCAGAGTTGCAGTCGCAGAGTGAGAGAAGCATCGGAGTTGCGTCTCACCGCTCCGTGCCTATACAGCAGCTGCCCATGACACTGTACCGTGTGGCGACGAAGTTGAACAGTTCCGTGCCTTCTGCATCATGTATTTATGGAGACATTAGGTGTCGCGTGAACAAAGGGCTAGTGAAAATAATATAATTTCTGTACACCCAAGCAAAGAAACGCGGAACAATCGCGGAGGTACTCGCGGTTTTCGGCAGCACGAGGGTATGTATAGGAAGGCTTTTCTCTCTTATATAATATAAAAAGACGCGTTTCGAACGTTTAATATATTCATAAGTAGCACCTGGCGCGCGTTAATTTATTTTACTCTATGCATCCATTGCAACATCTATTTAATAAAGGGTTACATGAGAATCGGCTTCTCAATTTTAAGAGATAGTCCAGAAAATGAAATGAGCTTTATTTAATGATAATGAGCTATGGCTGTTCATCAAACGTTTTTGTTGTATAAACAGATCAACAATCTAAAAGTCAAATTTTGTGTGTAATGCAATGATTTATTTTCTCGCATTTTTATTGTATGATAATTACGTGATAAGGTTACTAATAGTTTTCGTAAAAGAAACTACAGAGATTTAATTTTGAACCCTTATCGAGAGTCTCTATACGTATTTCCCTATTGAGATCCTCATACGGATCTGTTGCTACTCTACCATATTTATATTAAACTTTTCTTTGTAAGTTACAATTCAACTCTGCTCATTTGTTGTTTTTTAAAATAACACCGTTTAAGCTAGAAATCGGTGTAAACTAATGTCAGATTCCTGGGTCTGGGCTGTAAGAGTTTCAGGTTATTTATAAGAAAGCAGAATGAGAAAAATCGTACAGAATCTGAAACGGTAGCACTAATACAATAATATTTAACGTAACACTTTATTCACACTTATTTATAAAGACGGTGATCGTCAACCGTGTGACATCACTATAAAACTTTTAGTATTTCAATAAATCTATGGTAATGTTATTCCTTCGAGCGCTCACAAGCGAATTGCCTCTCTGCACCCTCGGCCCGTCTTTTACAGGACGCCGATGCCGATAGTTCTTTGTTCTAATCCATGGGAAGCACTATCGCTGCTTTGCTCCCACGTATAATTATTTATGTCGCAGCGATGGCACTGTATCATACCCAAATTCTTTGTTAAATTGAAATGTAGACAGATTTGGGTTTTTAAACGGTGGCCTCGCCATTCATTAGTCGCTGCTTCCACGTAATTTTAAAGCAGCGATAACGCCGCGCCCTACACGACTTCTCCGTGCATTTTAAATTACGTTGCTGAATGATGAGGGATTTCAACGGTAAGTATAATAATCATACAATAGATGTACATGTACAAATCCAACCGCGTTAGTTTTTGGTGTGGCCATATATAATAATGAACTAGAGCAATATAACATACGTAAATTATCAATTAATGTGTTTTAAGTCAAAGTCGTATGTTTGGCGGATATACTGTAATATTTAGCTATTGTCAGATGTCATGTGGATCAATAGTTTGAGGATGATGGAAAAGAAATAAACAATACCTAGATTCAAAGGAAACAGATAAAAGTGTCCCATGTCGCAGCGTGTTGTGAGATGTTGAGAACGCGGCTACAGGTGTGGGTGCGGGCGAGGCTGCGGGTGCAGGTGGTGCTGCGCGGGGGTGAGGCGGGCGCGCGGCAGGAAGCGCAGCGGCAGCCCGCCCCGCACCGCCTGCACGATGTCCGAGGCGGGGTCGACGCGCGGGTGGCGCTGGCTCTGCGGCGCCGGGCGCACCGCGCAGCGCGACAGCAGCGCCGCCAGACCCGCCACCGACTGCATCATGCCCAGCCGCTCCCCTGCAATTACAAATTACCTGTTCCTGCTTCAAATAATTACGTCAACCCGATTTGTTATTGTTTTATAATTTCAGCGACATAAAGTATCGAGTCGACTGAAACGCAAACTACGAAATCGCTTTCAGATTTCTTAATTTCACTGGGGCGTGCACGGCGCGCGCGACCGTAACCATCATTGGAACTCTGCAGGGGTAATCTGCGCAAATGATTGCACCGGAAAAGGCAAACGCTTTCGTGGAACTATGACTTCCGCCAATCAGTTTGACCAGCTTGTTGAATTAGTTGCGTAAACTTGCTCCTTGTGAGTGGAGCCACGAATGCCAGCTGTAGGAATGTTGTGACGGCGTATTTATTCATTTAATATAATAATCGTGCGGAACAAATGAAAAATATATATACTTGTCTAATAATACTTACAAAATTTTTTTAAAATACTATTAATTATACCGGATCCCGGTTGAAATAAAATACTTAAAAGACGAACGCGCCGGACGCACCGGGCGCACCGGGCGCGCTCGCCGTCTACTCGCTCACCTATGCAGGCGCGCGGGCCGCAGCCGAACGGCAAGTAAACGAACTTTTCTATGGATTTGAATTGTTCGGGGCTAAATCTTTCAGGTCTAAATTCTTCCGGATCGTGGAAGTATTTCGGGTCGTTGTGAAGCGCCTGCACGGGTACCACGACCACCACACCCTCGTCGATGTCCAAGTCTATGTCGGAAAATGTGTAGCTTTTTGCACATTCTCTTATCAAATAACCTAACGATGGAAAAATCCTCATCGCCTCTTTAAACGTCCACTCCAAATACGTCATCTCCTTGATTGCTTCGTAGCACAATTTGTCGTTATACTTGGCAAGCACTCGGTCTACCTCTCTTTGAACCTTCTCCTGGACGTCCGGGTGGTACGCCAGTTGGTGCAACGTAAAGCTCGTCGCCGATGAAGACGTTTCAAAGCCAGCGGCGAAAAACACAAACACTTGTGCTGTTATGAGTTCATCATTTAGTTCCAACGTTGCGGTTTCTGGAGTACCGTCAGGTTTTGTCCTTTCTATTGATTCGCCGCAAATAATACCTTTTTGTCTGCATTCCAGCATCAAATCAATAAAATCATTTCTTCCCGACGGTACATAATTTCTACTTTTCAGAACGCTTTTAACCAGGTCTATCATATCTTTTTCAACCTTTTCCAAATATTTCAAGTGCTTGCACAACTCCGGAAATATATCTTTCAACAGCGCAACCAAAACTTCCTTCGGGCCATAAGAAAATATTTTCGCGCCGAGCTCCCTAAACGCAGAATTTTCATCACCCAGTGAATTGGTTTCTAGACCGAAGCCACATGCGCCAATTAGGTCTGTAGTGTAGCGCGCCATGAGCTCCCTCGCGTCCAGCACTTGCCCCGCGCCTGAACAAGAGGCAGCGCGCGCCCTGAGCTTCTCCGCGCGCTCCACTATCAGCGGGAACATCGCCTTCAGCTTGCCGCTGGTGAAGGCGGGCGTCATGCGCTGGCGCAGCAGCCGCCACAGGTCGCCGTCCGCGAAGAACAGGTTACGCAGAAGCGGTTCGATCACTCGCTTGTGCGGATTCAAGCCGCGCGGGTAGAAGTGCCCAAAGTCCGTAACGAGGACTCGTTTGATAATATCGGGATCCCTAATCAGAAGTTGCGGTCTGTTAGCCCAAAACTGGCCGACCACCTTTTCGTTGGGGAACCTCCAGTAATCGTCTCGAATGACTTCAGCGATACTCTTCCGCATCAAATAAACACTGGTGTAGGTTCCGAGGAAAGGTATCGGTCTTATGTATTTCAGTCCCCGCGCTCGCCAGTAGTGGTGACTCCGCGTGCCGTACAAGTAGAGAGCGGCCAGGGCCACCACCGCGAGTCCCACCGCCAGCATCGCCCCGGTGATCGCGACTCTACAACAATAACAGGAAAGTAGAATTAAGGGCAATCCCCACATAGCGCCAAGGATCTAGGAAGAGTCAGAGAGAAAAGCACTTGACATGGATTTGCTTGTTTCAGTTTACAGCGTACACGACGAGCGCACGTCCGCGGCGCACGTCGGCGGCGCACTCATCACGTTTGCGACGCGATACATAAACTTGACATAAAAGGACGGCAGTTCGCAGCTCGTAGTTGTGTTGTTGTTGGAGCAGTAAAACTTGCTTTGTGCACGCGGCTGCAGTATTGCGTGCGCGCAATACGTTTTCCAATGACATAATGGCAATTTAATGTTTAATTTTGTTGTATAATGGTTATAGTCTCTCTTCCATGCTGGTAATAAAACAATCTAAAAGTGACTCCTAGTCGTAGGTTTCCCCTAGTGCCAGTGAGCACTATTCTTAAAGTTTTTGTTTTGTGGTTAGTAAAAATCATACATTATACAATTATAGCTGATGTCATTTACATTTTAAGAATTAATGTGATTAAATAAATATTTAAATTTACTTTCACTTTTTGGCAAACATTTATGATCAGCGGGACCGCGCACCGCAACACGGCCGAATACGACCTTCCGAAATCGTTCCTCAGTTAGGACACTACGGAAAGTAAGAATGAGTTTACAAATCAAAACTAGTGTCTACGGCTTCATTTGCAATAATTAAGTTAACCTTTTATTTAACCTTATTTATATTCAGTTATCAATAACACTTGAGAGCAGCACGCGGCTCGCACCCGCACCCCGCACCCCGCCACACCTTGTGATTTCTGTATAAATAAAAAAATCCTCATAACATATACATATTGTGAAAAAAATTAAAAGTAAACAAAGATGATTACAGTTGAGTTGTTAACAAGAAAAGTAAACAGAGTACATTATTATAAATCTGGCTTGTATACAAACAATGTGGCAGCTCCGTCATTCACAGTTTTCACATCAAATTAATTGGAAGACACGAGACACGTCCCGCGGCGACGCACACACTGAACCTGTCTGTACGAGCGCTCGCCCCCCGTCCCCCGCCACCGCCCCTCACCGCCTCCGCCGCCGCCGCCAACACACGACACGCGGATAACAGGTCCACGGCTCAGGACAAATTGACCTTCTGCTGTGACCGTGGCTGTGGACTGATCCTTCGACAGATTCACTTGTCTTTATCGAAACTGTAAAAACCATATGTAGAACTTACTCTATACACACTAACTACAAAATATAGTTGAAAGTAAAGACGATTACTAGATTAAAACCAGAGCGCTCCCGGCCATAACATGCCGTAATTTTATATTCAAATGCGGCACTCAACTCAGCTTGTGACCGTTGTGACCATTGCGACCGCTGCAGTATTATACTGTATTGACTGTCGCTTACTGTTCCGCTTGCCTAGTGTGCAGTTCATGAGATAACTCAGTCCATTTGAGGGATTTGGTTGACGTTGTTCACATTTCTATTAATAGCGGTGCGCGCTGGGCTTTTGGAGTCAGCAGAAGAATAATAATTGATGAGAGGTACGGTAACCCAGTTGAATTACCACTTCTATATTCGTTGGATTTCAAGTTAGATACAACATCTCCTCATCGATATGTATTATATTACTTACCTCCCCACAAGAGCGGTTTCCGGCGTCGCAGTGGCTTACGGGGGCCGACAGCGTGCGATGCGATGTCATTGCAAAATACGAAAAAAAACTTTGATAATATAGGTGAGCGATGTAACCTTTTCGTAGAGTATGTGCACGAATGATCATTATTTACTTTTTTAACATCGACACTTGCTCGATATCTATGGCATAAAAAGTATTTAAAGCATTAAATATGCTTTAGCCAGATTTAATGTTAAAGTTTGCTTCAAGAAAGTTAAATCAGCGCCGGGAACGCTGCGCACCCTCTTCAATGTTAAAGATAGACCAGTAATACCCACTGTAATAAACCGAGGCTGTTCATCTTCAGTTGTAGTGGTCGCTCAATCATTACCAATTTTCGTATGAAGTTGAAGTCTCCGTAAGCTCCAACGTACCTTTTCTACCTAAGAGCTCTTAACCTAGCGATTCCTCGTCTCCTTTCTCGTACTTGCCGAAGACCATGTTCGGCCTTTTGTACCTAATTGATGAGCATTTTACAACCACAGGGTGCGCATTGATTAGTCTCGTGTCTCGGTTTTGTATAAGCGTAGCAACTCATACTGCAATTATACTCACTAGAGTATCTGCTGTGGACACGTCCTGACATAAGGCGTCAGTAACATTGTAGCGGCCATGTTGCTACAAACTCTACTCGAGTCGGTGCTCGATCTACGCAGACTTGTTTTATATTTATGTTTACCTAGTTGCTAATCGGACATTTTACCCAAAATGTACCTAAACGTTGAATAAGCGGCGAACGTCACCACATTTTAGATCCGCAACTGCGTAACCTTCTCCTCCACCGTCGCGGCGGCAACGTCTGCTGAAGTTAGCGGACGACGTAATGGACGTAATCGACTTACCATTACTTTCAATTCGCTGACAGGACGCGCGTCAATATCAGTGGAAGGAATAAATGTATTTTTCAGTTAACCTATTAAATTTAAAGATACACTCTTGCTCCAAAGCCTCAAGTATCTCCAAAAAGTTTCCTCCTTAAGAAGGGGCCGATGGATCATATTTTAATTGTAGTTTAATCTTTTCAGTCTGATCCTTTGGCAAATGGTGTTTTGCCAAATTACCTGCTAATTAAAATTCGATTTTATTTACATCATATCGTAGTTATATTACAACTTAAATTAATCAAACATCTTTTCAATGATGCTCGACAAGAGAAGTAACAATATATTGAAACTAGTTCAGCGTTTAAGTATAAAGTGACTTAAGTTTAATTCCTATGGCTACGTTTTATCTATAACTTGCCATTTTTGCCCGAAGCCACACTAGAGTATTTAATAGCATCCTCCATATTTTACTCTATTATCAATGATAATGGAGGACGACGCAATTACTCAGGAGTTCCGTGGAGTCTTCGTCGGCTGAGACACCGGTCTCGTCTCCTCGCCGTCTCATCGCTCGGCAACTGTCGAGCTAATGACGCAGCGCCGCCCGCTCTAATGACGCCATCATCCGTAGCGCCGTAGTGGGCCATAATTAAGGATTTCATAATTACTGAGCTAAAATTTTTTTTTGAACATTTTGCGAGCTGAACATCCCGATAGAAGCTCGCTATATCTCTTGAATACTTTCAGCACTATGGCGAATGCTTTCCCATAATGAAACACTCGACTTTACGGCAGCTCGATTTTCCGCACATGAGGACTAAGCGTTTCCCCTCGTCTATCATTGTGCGAATCCTATCTGTAAATCAACACAACTTATGTATGTTCGTTTAGGTATGCGTATGACAATTAATTTGTATAAATTTGTTAGTTCCGCTACTTTACAATATTGGTTGATATTTCGCCATCCACTCATCAACTAATACAACCGAGAGCTTTTTTAGAAATTACTAATTAAATTTTTAGAATTTACTAAGCGACGTATGCCATTACGTATATATGTATGGTATTGTGGCGCTGGGTAGAATGGTACATACACCACCACACTGCGCCCGCCGCTACGAGACGTAAGATGTTAAATCCCTTTACCCCAGTACTTTAAAACCGCAACACAGTAGTGTATACGCACCAGTTTGGTGTCAAAAATAAGCGATGCGGCGGTACCGCCCTAAAGGGATAAGAGTCACCACCTCCCAGCTTTTGCTTATTATTTCCC
>DWIB01000261.1:0-11441 GCA_018248155.1 Cressida cressida
ATATATATATATATAAAAAAATTACTTTAGGCTTCCATAAACTCCCTAACAATTCCAGATTAACCCTGCCGTCTTCGGAGTCAGAGGCGACCTCGACTGCCTGCACCAGCGTCCTTACTCCGTCCTTACTGATTTTTCCATGCTCATACTGCCGCCAGTAAGAGATCTTCATAGCTTTCAAAACTCTTTGATTTGCCTCTCTGCAATGATAATTCTATCAATTTTTTTCTTCGTTATTTAAATAAATCCGATGAGAGATGGCAGGATCCATGTCCTGTATATTTTTGCGGTGTTGCCAGATTAATGATTGCATTATAAATTTTCTGTAGTTTTTATACTGAAGAGCATATAAATCAATTTACATTTTATCACATGCTGGTAGACTTAACATTGGATCACGCACAAACCTTGCTCATGCCATGATTGGGAAGGAACATAAATCTAATATTCTTTAATATGGTATATCAGAAGAAATTTTCCATGGTAAGAATGCGAAGTATTATGTTTCACTATCGACATTACTGTATTAACTATTAAAAAGAAAATTTCGGAAACGTTTATTTTAGATTGTAAGATATAAAAATTTGTTATAAGGTATATATCACCTCATCATTTCAGCAAATTCCTTCTTAGTAGGTTCGTTAGGAATTTCTCTTTCGCAATCCGGACAGGTGGTGTAATGGTAACCCATGTAAGTATCATCTTCAGAATCATCGTCGTGTTTGGACATTTGTATTTGGTATGGGTGTTTGATCGTTGTGCCTAATGTAATATGACATAATGAAGAATATAAGATACAATTTGATAAGATCTGAACTTAAAATATAGTATAGAATCGTTGAAACCTGCTTGTACTAGGTCCCAGTTAGCGTCCGCCAAGAACTTGTCCATTTTCAGCATTGAAATGCAGCGGTCTCTCGTCAACATTATACGCTTAACACAATTGGTCATGTTTGCCTTCTTAGCTAGGGATATATCGGCCAATCCTAACATCTTGAGGACCTTTCTCATCGTCGTGGCGTTAATAAGTAAAGAAAGTAGTACAAGGCCAGCAGTTTGGATTATAAATATCTAAAAAAAATTCATGTCTACTTAAAAATGAAAATTTAGATAATTATAATATAACAGATTTTTTCCGAACATTTAGTGCTTACCTCACCAGCATCAGCGACTCCTGGAGTTTGTAACACAATCAAAGCCAAACACAATGATAAGGGTCCCCTTAAACCACCCCATACACATGCCATGGAATGCTGCCATGATATTCCGTAACCTAAGTGCCCAAGAATCGGCGTCATCGCTGAATATACCATAAGCCTGGAGCAGTATACTGTTGAATAGGTCACGAAAATCAAAGAAACTTGACGGACGCTCATAACGTAGCTGACCTTCTCGAAGATAACCACTCCGACCATTGTAAAGACAAGAGTGTTGGCAGCGTGAGAGAGTATACTCCAAAAATGTGACACCACTTGCTCCACGTCTCCCGCCACAGTAGATTTTCTGTTACTGACTATCACACCTGCTATAACTGTACCTAATAGTCCTGATACGTAAAAGAATTTCTCTCCAAGGTAATACGTCAGATATGAACCCGCTAGAGTAGCAGTTACAGTGCATAACAGATCGTTGTAGGTAATCGAAAGCAAAGCTGCTATTATCCTTCCCATAACTACTCCCAGAATAATTCCGCCACCAGCAAATCGCAGAAGCAGGAGTGCCACCTGTGATGCTCTCGTTAAAGCCATAGCTGAGTAACCAAACACCGCTGTAAATTCTATCATTGTCGTCGCATCTCCTATCAATCCTTCTCCTAACAGCAATACACTTATGTATTTCCCTTTAGACATCTCCTTCAACTGCTTAACGACTTCGGTAGGATATATTGGTGCGCACACCACGCCAAACATAACTGCTGTGACGAAATTCCATGACGATTCAATCAGATAATAAGCCATGAATGCAAGCATTAGCGATGTCAATAGTGTACCGAGAGCGCCTACAAGTAAAATCTGTGGAAAACTCTTCCAAAAAGAATGAGAATCTACAGCGTAAGAAGTACTAAAGACTATCACAGGTAAAAAAGCTATCAGAAGAACATCTATGTCAATGTAGCAAACTTCGACGAAAGGCTTGAATGATGGGTACCTGTTCGCACAGAATCCAGCGATACCGCCCAGCGAGAACATGATGACTCTATATGGTAAGAAGAAGCTAGTCCACAGCATAACTGCTCTTACCACCACTCCAATAAGTAGAGTCACGAATATGAAAAGAAAGGCCACGGACGTCGGGTACTCCAGACTCGGGCGGGACGGTTCGTCGAATTTAATATCATCACTTTCATTTGCTATCCTCAATATTTCAGTTAAGTTTGTCCTATTAAAACACTGTACATGTGTAAAATATAATAAAAATGTTACAACTAATAAAACAGTCATTTTTAGGTGACTATAAATCATGACCAAATTGAAAATTGTTTGATTATAAAAAGAGCCATCTATCGACATATTTATTTAACCTTACCTTGTTATGAAGTTATGTACTAGACTGTTATTAGAGAATGTATAGTAAAGAACAATTAAAAGGTGTTTGCAATGAGCGGTGGCAGGATCCATGTCATGTATATCTTTGCAGTAGTGTTAGATTAATGATTGCATTATAAATACATTTTATCACATGCATGCTTGACATTGGCTCACACACAATCCGTGCTCATGCCATAATTGGGAAGAATTAAAAAATGTAGTTTTGGAGGACATATTTCTTCACCTTCCTGACAAAGATGAATTTACCTAAATAACAAATGTTTACTTAATGCTTATTTTGAAATTCGGGATATATAATGCTTATAAGCTAAATTTTATTTTGGTTTCGATTGAATAATATATTACCTCGAGTAAAGTACTTTCTACCACGTTATTTCTCTTCGTAATTTTATTTATACATACGTAGGTACATGCATAAATAAAGGTGTCTATGGATAAGAACAATACAAAATATTTCGTTAGTTAATTACGAACGTTATCATAACTAATACACGAGGCCAGATATATAATATTGCTAACGCTAATTACGTTAACAAACGTTAATTTTTCAGTTCACAGATGGCGCAACGTCGTTTTTAAAACACGCTGTGATGAATCGCGCCGAGAATACAAGTACAGAATACAGGAGAATAATGATACTGATAACAAAAATTGACCAATGTTACACGTATTAGAATAATTTTTTGTACTGTGCCCACTCTGTTAAGTGTGAGGTTTACAGTTGTATAATTGATCTGTATCGATAGTAAAACTCATGAGGACACCAATAAATTTCTGCACATTAATCTGATGATTTATACACGCAAACAAATTTCACTAAATTGCAGTTATCAAAGCACTATAGCTTCATTAAATTAATGACCAAGGCTATGAGGGAAAAATCAACTTTACACCAGACATTTCATTATTTACTTTATATGATGGGTTCCTTTGAGGAGTTTTCCTGGGTGACTTTCTTGGTGAAACACTTCTCTGATTTCTTTCCGCCTTTTCAAGCTCTTTCAATTCCTTATAAGCTTCTTCGAGTATACGTCGTTTCCAGTCTTCATATGGCTCTACTTGAAGCTCCGATGGTTCATCGTTATTTGATGTGTCAACTTCCATTTTCTCGCTGCTGTCTGAAATTACATTACTTTTACGTAAAATAATTCGGTGAGGATTTGACTCAGTCAGAACCTCTGAGCGAGGCATTGACATAATGTTCAAAACTAAAAGAAATAAACGATTACTTTTAATGGTGGTAGATCTTTCTGGAGACCGTACAGGCAGATACCACTGCGGCCCCTATTTATCCAAATAGTAATGCGCAATAGGATGTTTGTATTCAAAAGGTTCCAGTTTGAAGGGCACTACAGCTAGTGAAATTATTGGTGTGAAGAGGTTTAACACCTGATAATATCCAGAGTGTATCACTTACCATCAGGTGAACGTGTTCGACCACCTTTAAACTAAACCAACCCTGCTTTAAGAATAAATGCTAGAGCTCTCTCAGTGTAAGACAACGGCCCAAGTCCCAGTGGGAACATTAAGTCAGCGATTTATTAATTTTGTTATTATAGGCACTGGATCTGATATATTTTCAGCCACTGATTGTGGCGGTAAGTTCAGAAGAAGCATGGACAAATAAATGCCAATACTGTATTGACAAATAGCAAACAAATCAAAACAATAACCGTCTCTGTCATATTAGTAAGCAGTGAAGCATATCGGAGTTCTAGACATTTTGATTTAGATTTTTAGTCATATGACTCAGCATCTTGTCATGGCCGACACAGTGTGACGGTGTATGTACCATTCTAACTAGTGGCATATTGTTATGGGTGAGCATATCATTTACCATTTAAAGTCTTCCTTGTGTCTTCACTTACTTATAAAAACCATGTATATCTCTTTACATACCATTTTCCATGTCTTTATTCTTACAGACTTTCTTCCCTTTAGCAGTAACAAAATTTTCATCGACAAATTTACTCCACACTGATTCTAATTTGGCCCACTGTGCTGGTTTCAAGCAGGATTTCTCAGTCAATTTACTCTTTGATATTTTTATCTTACTAACTCTGTAATACAAAGAATGTTCATTAAGTTTTATACAAAACCTAGGTATTTGGTTATCAAAATATTTATACCTGCAAGCTTGATGTATCGCCATACATACATACTGCGGTAGATTTAGATCTATTTCCTGAAACCCAAAATACATCATTTATATTTTAAGAATGAAAAACATTGAGTGGAAAAGGTGTTGCATATAACAATTAAAAAAAAATACTATTAATATTGATAATTTTACTATAAAAGAATAAACCATATTCAAACAGAGACATCCTAAGACTTATCCTGTTGGCCTGTGGTTGAGCCGCATAGGGTTTTTTGGACTGGTCAGCCTTGATAACTGATGCAAAACGACTAGCCTTTTGGTGTTCTACAGGTTGCATTTCAGTGTCTTAGTGGGAGTCTTCAAGAGCATGGTGAATAGATCCCATGCTCTTCCACAGATATTACATCTCTACTTCCATCAGGTGAGATCGCAGTCAAGCGCTAGTCTATTTTGATTTAAACAAAAACACTCCACAACATAATGTGATTGTGTTTCTTTAAAGATCTTTAATAGTGAACAGTTAAAAATTTTAATCTTATGTATATGATTGTATTTTACCATATCAACTGTCCTTCTATACTCTTCAAGGATCTCTTCAGCTAACTTTTGCACCTTAACACACTGTAGAGTGAGGCACAGACCAGGTATTGTTAGTTTACTACTGTTCAATTCCAAAAGATTCTCAACAATTTTTCTTGTGTTTATGTACATGGATTGTTTGAGTCCTGCATATCTGATGGCTGTTTTCTGAAGAAAAAATTGTACACATTTATTTTGTACATAGTGTACAATTGTAATTTTATAGCCAAATTGACTAAACCCATTTAAAGCTATATTCATTATACTATCATCATTAAATGTATCACAACAAAAAAGACTCGAGATTACTTTCTTTGATTTAAAATTAATCAGTCTGATTTTTTAACAATATGGTATATGATTGATAAAAATTACCTCACAAACGTTTTCAACTAGTTAGTTGACTGTTATCATGAGATCCATATGAATACATTATTATTATAATCAGTTGCTGATATCTTTAACTTATCTGTATTTTGTAGAGTTTAATAATTAAGTCAATAATAGATCCCTACCAGTTAAAATAAATCATAATGGGTTAAACCACATACTGGACATACCCATGTCTTATAATTCAAACATTCTACTCTTTTAATATTGTGTAAATAAATTGAAGTCGTGTCAAATCTCGTTTTAATATTATGGAATAAATAAATAAAAAGCAAAACAAAATTATACGAACCACGTCTAAATCTACTCCATAAAATGTTGTTGCTAAGTCTAAACATATGACCATTTTACTTGTATCGGTTATGTTATTGCCTGCAATTGTCTTCGTTTGAAGCAGACGCTCTAATTCCGCAGCTTTCCTACAAGTTAAATTTAAAAGAAACCTTTCACGATATTTAATTATAGCCATCCTAAATGTTTTATTTCATTAAGAATTGTATAGACTAGCCACGAAAGAATATATAAAAGTACATTTACTAATCTTAGATATTAACCTTAAAACTTTATTTTCATCTTTAAGCCCTAATTTAGTAGCTAACATTTGAAGAGTTTTATTATAAGTAGTCATTGTTCCAATTTATACTATATAGAAATAATATTACAGAACAGTTAAAAGTAAAAACGAGCGCCAATTTTATGACAGATTGAACACATGACATATTACGATAAACACAACCAAATATACAGATAAAATATCTGGTAATAGTTGTAAAATAAAATATTTTTAATTTTATGTAATAGAAAGTCTATCGAATAATGATATTTGTTTTATTTCCCCAATACATAATACATAATTACAATTGTCTTATTTAAAAGTGAATTGTGCAGAAATTTGTATTATTTGTATATATCGCATAACAATTTATGGTTTCAGTTGTATTTGTTAATGATTGGTAAATAAATAAATAATAAGAAATGTAAAATAATTATATTCGGTAGTCACTACTGATACAGCTAAGGATATTCCACCTGATGGAAAGCAAAGATGTGTCTTATGTGGTAGAGCGCACTAGTCTAGAGAGTACCTATTCGTTCTTCTCTTACAGAAAATATAATTACAGGATAGAAGAAATACAATTAAGGTCTTAAAACATTAAATAGCACTTTTGCAGTTAATTTATTTTTGATATTTCATATAAACAGGGGCAAAGGTAGTATATAACACAGCGCTAATTAATTATTAGCGCATTAACTATAGCTTAAGAAAATATAACGAGTTTCTTTAAGAAAGAACTAAATAGCACTAATTAGATCAGTTGCAAGGATCTCGATTGGAATCGGCCACGCCCCTTTATCTCGATTCACCGAACTCCCCATTGTAAAACACCTTTCTGTAATATCGCAGCGGGCGACATGTTGATTTTTTTCTGTAGGTTCTGTGAAGCCGATACGGATTGCTGTCATTGCTACAAAAATGTCTTTGTAGTTATCAGGGTGTAGGTCATCTAATTGTAATCTTATTGACTATAAAGTGCTAATTTTCTTATGTGAAACGTATAATAAATAGAAAGAAGAGGATCCGCTCCACCCGAATCAGGGGTGTGTATGAAGTGATGTTCGACCGATTTAGATTTGTATCAAAATAATCTCAAGCTATTTATAAATATTATTTTCTCAACTTTTACTTATGTTCAAACGTTAATAGTAGCATCTGGTCTATAATTATACCGTGAAAGTTTATAAATATTACATTATTCTATGGTGGAATTGTGAGATTAGTTGGGTCATTATTTTTTGAAGGTTGCCATTTTTACGCTGAATATATTCGTGTGTGATGATTTTAGGCTTTATCGCAGCATTTGGGAATGTATTTTTAATGTTTCGCTAGAATAGTGTATGCCGTGTGTCAGTGATACCGCACAGTTCGTATCTTAGGAGTCGTTGGTACATCAGTAGTGAGTTAAAAGGTGGTGTGGTGGTTTCAGGTAGAGATGCGAGTAGTGGTTTCGTTACGTTGGAGATAATATCAGTGCAGTTGCGGTTGTGAGGACAGTGATGATGCGGGGTCAGTGAAGAAGCAGCGCGGCACCACGGCTTCCTCAGTGGCGGGTGGCGCGCGGGGAGCCGAGTCTCCTTCGCAGGCCAACCAAGACACCGTGGACAACGCCACACCCACCTGCTGGTAAGTAACAATAACTATCGTACCATACTTTTTATTTAAGTTAAACTTTATACATATTGGATTAAATCTTAAAAATGGATAAAGGTTCCTTCTAGACTAGCACATTCTACCTCATAGATTACATATCTTCTTACTATCAGGTGTGATCGTAGTCAAACACTAGCATATTATAGTAGTAAAAAAAAACACTCGGTATACATATAATATTTTTTCTTTTTCCATTTCTACTACTCTGATAGTGTATTACTAATGACAATATTGATAAGAGGCTGCATTCCAATAGCTTTACTGTTCAGACTTAAAAATATCTTCTTTTTTTCTATTGAGACTTTACTTGAAACTTGAGAGATTACTTTGAAATGAATGGATTAGTGCATAATTTGTATGGTAAAAATAATTTATATTGTTATTGGAGAAAAGTATAAAATGAATAGTGCTTAATTATATGTAAAATTAAAAAATTATTACTATGCGTACTGGCAGTAGGTCTTCGTTACTAGATACCATCAAGGAAGGTCTACTGCCACACCTATTTCTACCGCCAAACATGGTGCACAAACATTACTGTGTTCAGATTCGAAGGGTCCTATAGCTAGTGAAATTATTAGAGATTAATGAGACTTACTACTTTTTTTCGCTTACTTAGTATTAAAAAATATAAATTTAAGACTGGAAAGGCAAATTTTAATTATGTTTACTAGGAGGTACATGATTATTAAGTTATATGATTTGCAATGTGTTAATGAAAATAAATAAATACATAATAAAATGATTCTTATAAGATTTTTTTAAAACTTTCTGTTTTTATGTGGTGAAAAAAGTAAATATCAGTATTACTACTTTCATAAATTGATGTTTATGAAAAAAATACCTATATTAGGTAGTAACTGCTGATGCCGGCAATGATATTATCACATTTGTTGTATACACCCAATATTTTTTTTTTTGTTAGTCATTGGTCTTTCTCAATTTCTCAATAAAGTTATTATTAAACAGACATCTTTAAAAAAAACTTTTCAGATATCTGTATATTAGAAAAACATGATTACATTGCTTTGCCATATATATTACCTTCTTAACTTACATCTTTTATATGGTATAAATTTTATCATATAACGATTAGTTTGTATATCTATATATATGGTTTTGCTTTATATATGACTAAACATTACTATATATTATCGTAAATAAATTGTTAATGTTATTATAAAATATTTAAATACAACATACATTGTGAATAGTAAATGACTGTTTTAGCTTTTATTGCTGATTAAGCACTTGTTTGGTCGCAGAAATAGGAGTTGTCGTGGCTACATAGAACATCTCTGGTAACTGAGAGCTACCACCTAGAATGTTAAGATCCTGAAAAATAAATCCAACTCTTACTCTTCATGTTAACATTATTGGTATTTTGATTAGTTCATTGATTTTTGATTACATTTTGTGTATTCTCTCATTCTCAAGCTTATTATCTGTCGAGAAAGGATTCCTATTGTTTAATGAATTCCGTTCAGTATGGTAATTATATACACGGTAATTTGTTAAACAAGGTAACAGTCATTGACAAAATTTATTAGGAGGTAGGTCTATATTGCTGGTCGGAGAGTGTCTAGGTAGTTACATTGTTAAAACTTGCCGCCTAATAATATTGTCCTAAGTTTATCATAGGTAACTTTATATGAAACCAGCTCAGTGTATTGCTGTGTCTACAACCTTAACCAGTGCCACATTATAGGCGTTGATTTAGTTTTTTTTTCCTCAAAAAAAGAAGTGAATGAAGATTGCATGAATTGAATGAGAGAATCCAAAAGTTGGCGCGTCCTTGTTACATTATCTCTGTTTACGCATCATTCAGAAGCGCCAATTATGTATTTAAATGTATGTTGAGGTTTATTTTTAGCACTGTGTTTAATGTTCTATACATAGGCTCGCTGAATTACAAATCATTGTCACGGCGGAGACGAGATTTCTGTTCATAGACGCGAAAAGATGAAAAAACTTACATCCGACAATGCTTATTCATTTACATAGATTTTAACGAGGCAAGCGAGACGTTATTCTTAAGGTTAATGATTCAATCACGACATTATATGTTAGGTCTCATTACCCTAGTAATTTCACTAGCTACAACGCCATACAGACCGGAACACAGTAATGCTGGCACAATACTGTTTGATGGTAAAATAGGTGCTGAGGTGGTACCTTACTAGATCATTTCCGGAAACAAAACCTAATACCACAAGATTTACTTGTTTTTGCTTTACAATTTTTTGCTTTATATTTAAAAAAATTGCTGTCAGATTTGTGAATAAAACATTTATCTATACTTTGAGAGATTCGCCTGACACCTGTTGATAATTTAAGTTTTAATAGCCGTCGTCAAACGTTAAAGACATGGCTGCGCTTGATGGATGGATGATGGAGCCTTTAACCGTTTTTATCATTTCTAGACTAACGAAATTCGGTAAAAATAGAGGTGATAGAATGGTGACCATTTTGGTTAAACATCTGCTTCTATTCCTGCTGCCAAAGTATAAGTAACCTAAGTTGCGGAGGTGCTAGATTAATGATTGTATTATAAATTTTCTGTAGTCTTTATACTAGAGAGCATATAAAGCGTTCTATATTCTATCACACGCATTTACACTTAACATTGGCTCACGCACAAACCGTTCTTATGCCATAATTAGGAAGAAGTGATTCATGGTAAAAGAAACCTATGCTGAAGAGAAGAATTTTAGTGAGTGATTTTAGTAGTTTTTTTAATGAACTAAGCGACAAGTTGTTCATTTACGTGCTTATAACAACGTGTCACTAGTTAGGATGGTATATACAGCATTACATTCCGCTCGTCGCTACGAACATGTGTCACATAACGTCTTTTAAACCTGAACACAGTACTTTTTAATGACAGAAATAGGAGCTGCGGTGATGCCTAATTGGTCTGTGGTGTTATGGACCTACCACCAGTAAATGTTCCTCTGTATATCATATTTTTAATACTACATGTTAATATAATTTTCTTTTTAATAAATATAACACATTAACGAGTCTATTATCCTTATCTTCAACAGAAGCATGTAACACTTAAATCACATTAAACACTTGAAACTTTTATCATGTAGTTTTAATTGGATTTGTAGTTATATTGTAGTGATAGTTGAGATTAATATTTAATGTATTGTAGGACATTAACCTTTAATTATTAATGAGTAATTGTAATCTCTTATAACTCATAATCTTGATATATTAATATCGGACATATAGACTGGTCTACATTCAACCCTTTGCTTTGAATATTCTGTAAGGAAACGTTTCGCCTCGTCCTTCATAACGAACAGCGAGGGTATGGAACAGTCTTCAGGTGTCAGTGTTTCCATCCAGTTAAGACGTTAGAGTCTTTAAGAGAAGAGTGGATAGGCTTGCTGCAAGCTGAAGAAATAAATTCATTACAATCCTTTTTAAGGAGAACACAGTGTAAGTCCTTTTTTATCATCGATGACTATGAGTACAAATATATAATATAGTAATTTATCTTTGCAATACCACTAAAATTATCCTTATTTTAACTAAAAACGTCTTAGTAAGAAGGATAAGGTTATATGAAATTTGTAACCAATAAAACCCTACGGTTATTCAC
>DWIB01000262.1:0-11428 GCA_018248155.1 Cressida cressida
TTATCATTTTTTTATGGGGGTATAAATAAATTGAAAGATATGAAAAATGTATCCGTCTTGCAGGTAAAAGAAAAATAATTTGGTCTTTTTATTTCCACCCCTCGTCGCCCATTCCGCGAATATAAAAATTGGCCCTCGTACGTCACACCCACCATCGCAATTGCAATGATAAAGTAATGTTTGTTAGCTATAGACAACACTCTCGAGTGATTAAATAAAAAAAAGAGTTTTAGGAGTTTTGTATAATTGAACATATATGTGTGTTGTGTGTGCGTGCGGGCGCCGTCCCCTCCCGGGATGTTGTTCAAATGTGTAGAGATTCAACTTGAGGCTTTAGTGTTGGTAGCTAGTGGAGCGTTGAGATACGAGCGCGTGGCGTTACGGCGTGGCGACCGGTCCAGCTCGCGCTGGTGCTGCGGCGAACTTACCACTCGCCCTTTGCTGGATACTGTAACCGTTCGTTATGAAAACACAGGAGATGTTCCACAACTCGATCAAAAACTAGTTATTAAATAAATAATGGCTTAATGCTAGCTGACGATGTGTACCGCCCGCGGCTTTAGTGTGCGTGCCTGTGGGTGCTGTGCACACGCGTGTGTGTTATGGTGCCGTGCTCCACACGACACACGCACAGATCCCCTATGACCTGCTCCGGTGCTAACTGTACACCGATGTGAACCGTTACTGTACTACTACTGTTATATCATTTTTAAATTTGGTATGACCACACCACTTTAAATATACAATACAAACGATACGTTTGTCTAATTTGTCAGCGGCGATGACGTAGACTTGACGAGAATTGCCTATCACCAGGCTCGCCTGTCGCGAACGAGGCCTCGCCTCGAAGCTCTGTTTGTACTGAGAAGTTTACAAAAGTACAATAAATTTCTTGTGATACCGAGTACACTAATAATAAATTACAATTGTTTGTTTCTCAAACTTTGTGTCAATGAAAAAAGCGTCCCCGTTCGACTTCCTCCCGCATTCGATTACTTTGAAATACCCTGCGGTATAAACTAAACATTAAGAGAAATAAGCACGTAAAAGGACTGAAGTTAGATCCACTTGTGAAATGAAAAATATTTATTACCAATGACTTTTATCGCAAAGTTATTTTCAAAGCGTATTTTTAAGGACTTACGTTCATATCGCTGCTGAGCTTGAAAGCCAAGCGGCCTCACGGCGCACAATCTGCCACTAGTCGGTCCACTCCAATCTGAAGCCACTACGAGGGTTGTTACTTAGGTCTTGAGACGCGGCAACACTGTTGTCAAAAGATCGAATTTGACATTGTCATCGTAAAGTTTGACATTTTAATGTGTGTACTCAGAACTGTTGTGAGACAAGTTCTATTTGTGTTGTTTACAAATACTTGAAACATTTATCTTGGCCAAAAATGGAATTAAACCGCGAACATTTTCGTGCGATGGTATTCTATGATTTTCGTCGCGGATTAATCCGCAGTGCGCCGATCAACTCACTTCGACTCTTTGATGATTAAACACCGTCTCGAGCCACCGCTTTTCGCTGGTTTTCAGAATTCATTCATGATCGCACTTCGCTTAAGGAATTTTGTAAAGGTCGTCCAAAATCGACTGTTGTGCTAGATAACATCGGTGCTGTGCGTGAACTGGTATTGCAAGATCGTCATGTAACATACCGTGAGATTGAGGCATACTTGGGCATTAGTTCCACTCGCATACATACAATATTGCATGAACATTTGGCTGTCAAAAAGATTAGTTCGCGTTGAATACGCGGAAAGCTCGTGTCGATTGGTGCAAATAAATGTTGCAAAAATTTAATCGCGGTGCTTTAAAAGACGTCTATAAGATCGGGACAGGCGACGAAACGTGGACGAAACAACAATCGATATGGTATGGTATGCGTCTTTCAAGACGAGCCAAATCCAACAAAAGTTGTTTGCGCACGAAGCACGTCGAAGTAAATGGTCACCTGTTTTTGACATGACAACGTCTATTAAATCGGTTGGTTAATCGGGAGACAATCGCGGAAAAGTATATCCCGTTACCAAATCGTCGCTACGCAACGTCGCGTAACTCAGCCACAAGTGACATATGATACGTAAAGATCGTTACAATGTTACAAAATAACGTAACTACAGAACAGATACTAATAATTACAGAACGAATTAAAGAAAACGAAACTCCTGAACAAGCCGGAGCTCGAAGAAAGTACAAAGCAGAAAAAAATTAATTGTACTCGACCATAAATATCGTAGTATTTATTAATAATCCCATTTCCTATATCATACAGTAACAAGTGTCTCGAAGTTGCCACGTACTTGACCTGTTTCGGCGCCAATTCTGAATGGTACACCAGCATTTGTTTGCCAGAAGTATTCAGAAAAATTAGAGAAACCAATCGCAGAAGACGAATTATTCTCCATCGGGACAATGCAAGATCTCACACATCGGCCCATCAAAAACATTCTTGAACAGTCAAAAGTCGAATTAATGTGTCATCCGCCGTACAGCCCTCGCTTAGCTCCCAATGATTTCTTATTCCTGCAGACCAAAAACAAAAAGCTGCGACCTCACCTAATCCTTATACCTCATAGGTATGTCCCGAACTCTCGGAACCACAAATAATGCCGTTTGCGTCATTCACGGTGTCCATGGTGTTAATATTTTGGTTTAATGCACGTCAACGCTACTACAATCGTCACCGAGTATTTGAAGAGCGTCAATATCCGGCGATTACAATGCCGAGCCCGGAATCTTGATTTCTCGCGTTAAAGCATTATGGAAAAACTTTAAAAAAGGTTTTCGAAGTCTCGACGATCAACTTAATATCAAAACACAATTGATTTAGGTTGGACAAAATTATAAAAAGAAAAGCGATGAAATGCTGGTTAATGGGCGAGGATATACAATACACATGCGGCAGAAATTGCTTTACAGATATAATTCTTAAATAAATCTGTAACCGTTTACTTGTTCCTCCGCGGGAGGGCGCCGCCGGGCTCGTTCCCTGCCCCGTTGCGAGAGCGGGTGCAGCGGGTCGATAGCGTCCCGTCTGTACGCGGGGGCCGGGGGGCGGGACTCACGCTTGCTCGCCGCCACTCGAGATGTAACTAGGTACCGCGTGCACCACGTACACCACGTACACCACGTACTTGCATGTTAGCTTCGCCTTACTGATATTCCCGAAACTTACCGCCTTCCCTTCCTTGCAACACTACATATAAAAACAATTAAATATTATATTTTCAAAGGAAATATTTCATTTCCTGCCCGCGAGATGTAGCGTACGCTAGCGTTAGCTGATCGTATCGCGCGGCGTGCGAACTACACTCTGCATGATAACATCAAGATATGTTTATATGATTTGTTCCCGGAGAGTGTTAAAAATACTGCTCTTAATATTGACTCGCTCAAAGGCGTTGCGTTGCCGTTTATAACAGTTACTGTGAATACAACACGTAACCATTATGGTCTTAAGTTTATTATGGTGTTATGTTTCATGACGCGTGCCATTCACCGTTATGTGAACATTCTGCACATCTCATGTCTTTCCCTTCATTAACAAATAAAACGTTAACGAAAACGAAAAAATCTTCAACTGTCAGAAAGTGAAATGCCTTTATTTTACCGTTTTATGTAAACAGGTTTTGTCAAACTTAATGTTTATCAACAAAAAAATTATGACCGTTTCTAAATTAGTATATATTATAATAAAATTTATTTGGTCGCTAAAATGTCTTCCACGACAGCAAAAATCTTTTTTGCGACCATGGAAGATCAGACAGCGCCCGGGACACTACACCACTTAGTAGTGTAAACTACTGTAGTAACTGTGGATAAATATTTATTATTCGTGCGTTTTGTCCACTGGCAAATTTAGCCTATGGTACAAAGAAGCAACTGTTTACGATAGACCTTAGCGATAACCACGAACTCGCACAGAGAACAACAGATAAGGTTATACTCGGTGTTCCCTGTGCGATCAAAAATAGAAGAATAAGAAAATCTACAGCGGAAATAACTACCGGAGAGCGAAATAATCTTCTAATTTAAAGTGGCAACGGGCAGGCCACGTCGCCTTAACGGCTGACGCACGACCAGACGGCGAAGTTCTCGAATGGCTTCCCGTAAGACCCACAGTCAAGCAAGCTCAGCAATAGCCGCCACCCATCCGATAATGTAATAAATAATACAGAAAGCTTTAGTCGATCAATTTTAATTGTGGTTTGGAGATTATAGTAAAAAAATTGCATATTAAGATTGGAGCCAAATAATGATATGTTTTTAATAAAATATTTTCTCATGATCTACATATTTAAAATATATCGATAAGAATTATTTCAAGAGATTTCAATAAGAAAATGCCACATTTGATAAAATGATTGTTGTATATGTTAACGTTATTTTGAGTATAGCGCGACACGCAATGTACATGTTCGCTCTCCCGCGCTTGCAGCAATCAATTAACAAATTGAACCCGCGATAAAGTTCATCCGCTGCGAGGCTGCTGAACTGCGTCCACACACACACACACACACACAGACACGCGCGCGCACATACGCACACACGCCGCCTGATGATGGGGCGATTGAGCGTTGTCGGGACAGCGGTGGAGATATGGGGCAACTAATTTTAAACAGTGTTCCAGTTAGCCAGTTAGCGATATGTACTTGACAACGGACTGGAGGCGGGACGTGAACGTGAACGCGGATGTTTTAGCTATGTTACGTTCTGCTTGCTACACATCGATGACCTTTTGGTCCCCGGTGTCATTGGATATGCCAATGGTAACACACTTATAGAGAGATATCTTTCCAATGCACAGTTTAGTCTAGAACGTGTACGAACTTCACGAGAGGCTGGCTCCGAACGAGGAACGCCAATCTCGTTGCGTTGAATCGCTAATCTTTCAGTTCACTGCGAAGAAGAACCCACTCGCCCCGGCGCCCGCTTTTCGAGACGACCTCGGAGTGCGGCGACCGCCTTCACTTCCTAGGAATTCTGTCGAGTCTAAAGTAAGAATAGCCGCAAAGGCGCCCTCGCAATATTGCGATATAAGTGCGATGGCACTTGTCGCCTCGACAACTTTTGATGCTCTATGAAGTGTAAGCCCGATCGTGCGCGGAGTACTGATCCTATATTTGAGCCGGTGCTGCCAATTAACCGAGGTGCGATAGCCAGTCTTTCAGTGTTCTGCCGATTATATTTCGGAGAGTGTGCTCAGGAATTGCATTATTTCATATCGCCGTCGCCCTTTTCCCGTCGAACGTACAGAAGACACACGATCAACAGGCATCCTTTCGTTGTCCATTTCGCGCGTAAGGACGAAACTTTTCGCTTCGTCTATCATAATTCGAACTGCGAAGACATGGAAATATCTGCCGGTGTCAGTGTTTTAATTCAGTTCAGTCACTCTGTGAGAGTCTTTAAGAGAAGAGTCAATAATTTTTTCCATACCAGGGCACTTTACCACCTAGATTGCATGTCCACTTTCAATCATGCGGTATCGCGTGTCGCTAGCCTTATTTTAGTTAAAAGGTTGATGGAGACTACGTAGGTAGGTAGGTGGTGGGTAGGTTGTGTTGTGTAAATACAGTGTATTGAGAAGAGGTGTCGCGCGTTGCGCCGCAGGGGTGGTGTCGGTGTCGGACGGGCACGTGGAGGTGGCGCCGCTGCGCGACCACTGGCGCCCGCTGCTGGCGCACTACGCGGGCCCCGCCGCCGCGCTGCTCCTCGCTGCGCTGTTCGCCGCAGCGCTGCCGCTCGCCGGGTAAATACGCACGCAAACAAAACCACTGCCTTTCATTACCATTATCGGACATCATTCATTAAACATATTTTACTCGTGATTTCATATTTATGTATTTTGTGCGCTCGTACTTTCCAGACTGTTCTGGTGCTGCTGTCAGTGGTGTCGCGTGGGGCGGCGGCGACGGCCGTTCGACCGCAAGTACGACACCTGCATCAAGGGTATCCTCGCGATACTTCTCATCGGTTTACTCACCTTGTTCCTGTAAGTCGGACATTATTATGTTTGACAGATTTTTATCTTAGAGAACTTGCTGGAAATCGTGGTTCTCATTTTAAAGTATAAAAAATAAAAATACCTGTATCATTAGGTGACGAAGTCCGTTAGCGTTACGCTTATATAAGTAGGTTCATATAAATGAAGATGTATCTGTACGTCGGGGCGCAGGTTCGGTGTGGTGTGCGCGTTCGCGACGGACTCGCAAGTGGAGAGCGGCGCGGCGGGGGCGCCGGGCGCTCTGCGGCGCGGCGTGCGGGACGCGCGCGAGTTCCTCAACGCGACGCAGGCGCACGCGCGACACCTGCTCGTCGACAACTACGCGGAGCTCGAGCGCCGCCTCGACGCCGTGCTCACCTGTGAGTGTACACACAGTCTCCCTGTGTGGGGCACACTCTCCGACGTTTACATGTTCCACCCCTCATTTCACACTCTGCTGGATCATAGAATTAGCTATAAAAATAAATAAACATTTGCACAAATTTCACAAAAAATTACAGAAGCAATTGCAAATAATAAAGGAATAACGAAATATAAAGGATGTTGCGATATTATGTTAAACTTAACTTGACCCCTGCGCGAGTGCACGCTTAGATTGGATCTGTTTGGCAGACAGTGGTATGCTGATGTCGCAGCGTCTGAGCGAGGTGTCGCGCAGCGCGGCGGTGGGGCGGCTGCAGGCGCTGCTGCTGCAGCTGCCGGAGGCGCGGGCGGCGCTGCGCGACGTGCGCGACCGCACCCATGCTCTGCGCGCGCATGCGCAGCGTTTGAACGCCGGTGCGTAACAGTCGTATGTCCGAAACATCCCTCTCTATTGCTTATGCATCATCACTTTCATTAGCGCAATGAAAAATGTCTCCCGCAGGACTCAGGAAGGTGAAGGCGCAACTGTTGCAGACATTGAACGACTGTGAGCAGCCGAAGTGCAGGGAACTGAAGGAAAAGTACAAAATCGGTCAGCTGGACACTGAGATCCAGTACAGCCAGGTTAGCAGTTGTTAAAAATTTGCTGGTTAATTAAAAAAAATTAAAAACCTTTGTTATGCAGCTTATTATAAATAATAGTGCTCAATACAATGCTGGTTGTGATAACAGGCAAGTGTGCATCTGTGTCAACACCAGTAACTATATCTCTCTGCAGATTTTAACAGTAACCATTTAAAACTTCTTTATTAACTTCAAACAGTTAACTACATAATAGCTGCTACATGAAGCACATGCTTCAAGCTACATGAAGTAGCAGTTCCTCGAGGGAACATGGTGAATCATGCTTTGTGCTTTTTGCACTGCAACGTTTTTCCTTAAAGACAGCTGGCCACTTCATACCAATCACAAACATTAGTTTAATAATGGTCCATTTTTTTACACTTGATACTTTAAGTGAATTAATTCTGGGAAATGCTCTATTCTAATCTGAAAAATGTGAAATTCCACGCTGCGCGCCGCAACGAATAGATGCTCGACCAATACTTTCCAACCGTAAGTACATAACTTGTACAGTATTAGAAGCTCTCACTGGGTTAGTAGCTTAGGTTAGCGTCCAATATCTAAATTAATTGTTCCGGTTGCAGATGCCGGATGTCTCAGAGGTGTTGAAAAATGTGAGTGCGCTGTTGGAGGGTAATCTGACGGAGGAGGTGTCGCGTGGGCTGGGCGTGGTCCGCGCGTTACAAAGCGGCTTGCGCAGCGCGGTCGACGAACGCGCACCCGACGTACGCGAGGCGCTCGCCGATACTGGTAAAAAAGCAAGCACTCGTCGCATACGCACAACGCGTTATTGAAAACGTTTTGATTGAAATGGGTTTGGACAGGACGTCAGTTAAGTGCACTCGCGGACTCGGTGAGCGCGCTGGCGGGCAACGCGAGCGAGCAGCTGGCGCGGCACGCCGGCGCCGCGGACTCCCTGCAGGGCGCATTCGACGAGTACGGCGCATATCGGCGGCACGGGGGGCGTGCTGCCGCCGCCGCGCTGCTGCTTGTGAGTGTCGTGTTGACGGGCCGCATCGCTGCTTACCGTCAAACAAACATTATATATAATGGCGCAAAACTAAAATCTGTAAGACGATGGTAAATGCCTTGAAATGAGTTACGTGTCTTCAATGAGCGTTTAGCATTGGCATATGCCTCGTATGTTCGTACCAATGCGCGATGGTTCACGTGTGTGTGTTTTTGTTTGTGCGCGCAGATAACGTGCTTGTGCGCGTGGGGTCTGCTGTGCGGAGTGTGCGGCAAGCGTCCCGACGTCTACGGTGCCAGCGATTGCTGTAACAAAGGCGCAGGCGCGAGCTGCCTGTTGTGGTGAGCGCACTTCCCGACCATCCCTCGACATTGCATGAAATCGCCGCGTTCGCCTCGCCTTGTGTTCATTTATTGGTTAATATTAATGTTGCAAGAGGTTTAGTGTAATGCGAACAATACATTCAGAGGCAATTCGTATATAGTGCAATGTGAGAGTGAAAGTGTGGCATCTCTCTCCAGGGTGCGAATAACTACATCCACATTGTGCCGAGAACATGATTGACCATGTCATTGTTATATTAAACATATACCTTTGCATATGTGCAGCGGCATGGCAGTGACATTTCTAGTGGGCGGCGTGGTGACGCTCGTGATGATGGTGTACTTCATTGTCGGCGTGACAAGTCAGCGCTTCGTATGTGATCCACTTACGTGAGTTCGCGGTTACTGCGCTTACCAATAGTTTATTGATGGGGTTTGCGATATTACATGCGCCTTTCGGCGATGTGCACGCAGGGAGCCGCGCGGCAGTCGCGTGTTCGAGGACGTGGAGCGATTCGTGGAGTTGCGTGCGCGCTATCCGCAGCTCAACCTGAGTACCGTGTTGCTGCGCTGCCATGAAAACCTTACCATTTACGAGGTGAGAGCGTAGCTGACTATCATACGCTCTTAAACAAGAGTTGAAAGAAATCAAATCTCACGTATTATTATATATTCAGAATTCCTAGTTAATTTTGACAACCGAAATTCTATATGACTATATTCTAACGATCGTCGTGCTAGACGCGCGAACACAAACAGATTACTTGATTTTTCTTTAAAAATCATAATTTCATTAAATATTCTAGCACTTGTTTTCTTATTTAACGCCAATTGTACCTGCCATTCAAGAAAAAATGTCGCTTATCTAAAACGTGCAAAAATATTATTCTATTTTATTTGTTTCAAAAGAACTATCGTTTTGTTATCTTTTTTTTTTCAGACAAAACGAGGGTAGTAGTTAGGTATTCACAAAGTGTATAAGTGATACACGTTCCTGTAATAATATATCACATGTTAAATCAGTTAAATGTCAACGACATTTAATTAATCACCAGTAATTTCGCAACATATAGTGCTCTTAAAACCAGAACATAGAAATGTTTTCACACTAATCGTTATGTCACCATGGTACCTACTCAGATATTCCCTGGCAAAAGAAATCTACCGCTAGTACCTCTACAATTTTATTATGATGACTAACATGAAATAATTGACTACAAATTATTATAATTTGATGGATGAATATTACAATAATAACAATAAGTACATGTATTGTCCTAAAATTTTCAATATACTTGTATTATTGAAAATTCTATGAAGAGAATCCCATCCTCCAACATTACATATAAACCGAGCAATAAACGTAAGCTACGTCCACGTCCGGCAGACGCTGGAGCTGTGGCGGGTGTACGATCTGGACGCGCTGCCGGAGAAGGTGTCCAGCGAGGTGTCGGCGCGCGCGGGGCGGCTGCAGCCTGCGCTGCCGCGCGACGTCGTCATCCTGGGCCCGGCGGCGCGCGCGCAGCTGCGCGGCCTCGCCGACGCCGGCCTCTCCGACTTCCAGTTCGAGCGCATCCTCCAGGCCGTCAGTACACTACCAATACGACAACGACTAACAATCTATCACTCGACTCTCCACGTTAAATACCATCGCTATGCTTCGATATTTGTATTTGATGTAATTATTTGTGTGTATTAAAGTCGAAAACGTACGCAAACATCACTTTCTTTTCGAAATTATTGACAATTTAGCCCTAGGCATGTGTTAACCGTAAGTTACGAGTTGAGTGACAGTTGTATGAGTTTTTAGAGAATATTGTGTGTACATTTAGCCTAAATTTTTCGTCAATTTATTCAAGAGTAGTGTGTGGTTTAAATAACTATGTATTATAGTCTTAATTCGGTATTTGTACAGTTAATAGGAAATTGTTGGAGATAACGTGTTGCTTAATGTTTAGAACTATTTTACGAGATCATCAGAAGTTTGAATAGGAGACTGTTAGATATAACGTAACTAACAATAATCATCGCTCGAAAGTATAGGGTTATAATTAAGAAACAACTACTTAAAATTGAGTTGGCATTTATTACTTCCAGCTGGAGACAAACATGACATCGCTGGAGTTGGAGGGTCTGGTGTCGCAACTGCGCAGCACCGCGGGCGCACTGGCCCCGCGCGCCGGCTACGCCGAGGTGGCCGCCAGCCTGCGCGACGCCGCCGCCAGCCTGGCCGCGCTGCAGGCCGACGTGCTGCATCCCATGCTCGACCACACTCACCACCTCAATGTCAGCTTCACACTGTGCTTTATCTATACGACACAAATGTTCACAAAATACAAAACGTAACCTTTGCGTTGACGTACATCGAAATACAATAATTATCTTCTTATATTTTACTAATTCGGAGTATGGTGCACTCCAGGAGACGGCGATGAAACTGCGCGACGGACTGCGGTTCAACTACACATCGCTGCGCGAGGCGATATACTTTCTAATGGACGAGACCACGCAAGCGGAGGCCTTCCTCAATAACCAGGGTCCACAGCTCGTGCACAATGTTAGTATTATTTGCCGTATGCGTTTTAATACAATAAGTTACAATAATAAACGTCTTTGAAACGAAATTACCTAATCTTTAATTATCTAAGACGAGAGCTTCCATTATGAGTTCCATTATGAACGAGTCTGGTGCATTCGCTCAATTGAACATGATTCGATGAATCAAACCTGTGCAGACCACCTCATAAGGAGTTGTTACCGACCCTTCTAAACCCCATCGACTAGTCGTATTGAATATTTTTTGTTATGTTTTCAATAATGTTTCCATGACGTTCTGTCGGTGCGCTCGCGTGTCGTCGGCGTGGCAGCTGACGCGCGAGTTCGCCGCGGCGGTGAACGAGCAACTGCAGCGGTACGCGCGTCGCGTGCAGCACGCCGCCCGCCACGAGGTCGGCCGCTGCGGGCCCGTCTCGCGCGCATTCAACGCGACCCGCGACCACGCCTGCCGCGCACTGCTCCTCCCCGTTGTCAGTGTCCACCACTTTGTTTCCTAAAGCACAACTATAACGGAGATAACTCAGATGTTGATATAAATAGTCCCAAGGCTTCTGAAAATGTGCTTGCATAATGTTCG
>DWIB01000263.1:0-11415 GCA_018248155.1 Cressida cressida
TTAATTGAAAGATGTGAAAAATGTATCCGTCTTGCAGGTAAAAGAAAAACAATTTGGTCTTTTTATTTCCACTCCTTATCCCCCATTCCGCGAATATAAAAATTGCCCCTCGTATGTAGCAATTGGGATTTTTTAATTTCGCGTAGTTCATCTTTGGTCATAAGGAGGTTGTTAAGCAATGTGTAGACCGAACCTAGTGTATTGACTGGAAGATTCGTCTACGAAGATGTAGTAATGTATTTACTGATGTTTACAAGGTCTTAGTGGATGACAATCTTTAATACTTTTGATTCCCCAATTGTACCTAGAGCAAAGGAGCAACGCGCCTAAAAACTTGATTAGAAACAATGACTTTTTCTTATCCTAATTAAATGTTTGGTAACAAGTTAGAGAGAAAAATAAAATAAAATACAGAATAAGAACATAATTTATTACAGAAAAATCTTCAAGTGCTTAAAATAACTAACTATCAATAAATAACATTACAATGTAATACTCATTATAAAATCTACAGTTCCATATTTAGAGATAAAAGTAAAAACGAATACAAAAAGTTAAGTAGTTCAATATGAACAAACATTGTTTTACATGACTAAAAAGTTTATTATTGCGTATTGATAATCCTTTATAAGACAAACTAATTTGAAATAGTGTTCTTTTAAATATCTTTTTCTTACAATGAGAGATTTTTATTCTAGATAAATATATAAATTAGTCTGAAAGCTTTACTTTTCACATTCATAGACAAGGTTTTATAGTGAGCAACACTTTTTTCACACTATATTTTTACAATGCAAATTTTCAATTATAATTAAATTGTAATAGAAATCGTAATTAATATGTGAAAAGGAAAAACTGTTATCGGTGTTTTAAAAACTAAATTAATAAAACCAGTGACATAAAAGCACAATAACAAGATTATTTTATGAATCAGGTATTATCATCACTCTCACCTGTGAATATTCTGAATTAAAATTACACAATTTCAAGAAGTTCTGTTGAAGTATTGGTATTTTTTTTAATACAGAATTGTATGCATAATTATAGTACTAAATTAATAAAATGCAGAAAGAATTTGTTGTTTACTACTCTTGAGAAACATGATTTTTTAATCACTCTAAAGTATTACAAAAACAGGGGTAAGAATATTAACTTAAAATTAATTTAAATAATAATAACTTAAAGCAACAAACATCCAATTACAAGAGATAACCAGTTATTTTAAAATTACTTTCCCATCCAGATGATGTTCCAACTCTCAGCCTTTTTGCATTAATAAATATCTGTACATACCCTTAACTATAAACATTGAATCAAAGAGATATCAGTGCAGGTTAAATTCGAACTACAAATATCTGACCCTCAACAATATGTAGCTTAATAATAATATTCATAGAAAGCCTAAACTAACTTAAATGATTTTGACATGTTAAAAAAATAATGGCAATTAATGATAGGAGTTTGTTATTACTTATTTTGAATGTATGCTAAACTACTTTTTAGACCTCAAAGAATAAGGCTATGTTAGTGTCATGTGTTACCTTAAAAAAAACTTGTTATTGAACAAATTGGATTATAAAATATTTAATTTGTGCAATGTATTTTAAAACTCTTAATTTTAGAAATATTTATCTGTATACACTATTCATTTACAAGTATATAAGTTTAGTACTTATATTTGTAACCATTAAAGAAATAAGTAAAATTTTAAATTAAATTGTACCTTATATAAACAGAATGTAAGAGTAAATAATATTAGTGAAAGAACAGTATATATACCACAATGTCGCATGTTGTGGTCACTATTTTTCCTTGAAAATTTATAAAGATGAAAAAGTTGGTGGTGTACATAACTTAAAAAGAATTGACTGACATAATATACTTTAATTACAAATATGTACAACATTATAATTAAGTGTACTGCATTTTGAATAGGTACATTGTCCAGGACAGACTTGAGCAGAATACTAAAAAGTTAAGACAAGTCCAAAACCTATTAATCTACATAGAAAGACATAGCACCACCATTCCTACACAATCATCATGATTTGTTCATACTTACGCAATTCCTCTTTTTTATATTATAAAGCAAAAACACATCGATTGTTAAATCGAAATACCTTATTAAATTTAATAGATACTCCGCCTCTTTGTAGGCTACTTTTAGGCGCAGAAAGAGAAGCAGCAGTGATATCAGCTTAGATAGCTAGAAGCAACAAAACCCACCCCCAGTATCCATAAACTGCATTTCTAACAAATTATAATAGTATTGTAATTATATAGTCTAGTATTATACAATACTGTAGTCATACAACTCAGACCAAATAAACTAATAGCAAAGACAACAATTTCCAGTTCAATAGCATAAGAAGAATTGCTTAAGTATTGTAGTAAAGTTGGCAAGAGCTTCACTAATATTTGGATGGGTCAGCGTATGAGACATGTGAGACAGAGTTCCGCAGATCCAATACAATCATCATGACAGAAAGCTCCACATTTTTTGCAAAGAATCATCGCTCGTAGATTACATACACAGGCATCGTCAGCTCCCACGCTGCGACATCTTGTAACATTCTGAAAAGTAATTACGAAATTAAACCAGTAGCAGTTGATGATGCAGTAGTTGCTAAATATGGCATCACTCGTAGATTAATATTGTTAAAAATAAGTTCATCTATAAATAACGAAAACGAGCAAACTGACTCCATTGTCGCTGGATGGCCAGGCTTATTTTTTGTGTCATATAACTGCCGGCTGTAGGGTCTTAAATGACTTCCCTCAGTTTTTGAGAAATTTCACTAAAAAGCTTATTGGAATAAAAAAAAAGAAAAGGACAAATAAAAATTACAGTTAATATCTCCCTAAATGAAAATTTTTCGACAATTTGATTGAAAACTTACGACATTAGTGTTAGGATTTGGTGGCGGTGCACTAGATGCTCTGGGAATAACATTAGGTGTTCTTTGTACCAGAATAAATTGTCCCATATTATTAGAGCGATTCTCATTCACCTGAAAAAATTGTTTACATTTGTATTTATTACTAAACATGTCCACCACCATGGCCAACAGATTCACTGCTAGCCTGGCCCTTAAGTGTTGCATATTGGGTACCTAATGTTAATATATGGTGATAGTCTGTAAGAACTTCACTAAAAATTATTGAGTGTTATCAGATTTTAGCTAACATATAAACAAAAATCCTCACCATTTAATAAACCTACTCTACCCACATCCAGTGGTTTTATCAGTATTACATGAAATAAAGTTACCTTACATCGCATTCTACAAATAATATACTTAGATTAAATACAGTAAACAATAAAGGATGATTTAAAAGATCAATAATTCATAATTTTACAACATACTTCAGTCTGAGGTAATGCAGTCAGAGGCATCTTCCGCATGAGGACTGGTGGGGGTGGTCGGGGCCCACGCGGTGGACGAGTAAGTAGTGCTGGTGGCGGTCGCAACTGTCCACGAAGCGCATCACGGTTGGGGCTATTCTGGATTACTGCCTGACAAATCTGATAGCTACGCTCCAAATTCACAGCACCCGGTGGCACTTTATTTAAACTTCGACTTCTGGAACAGCATAAGATACAAGCATATTAAACATTGGCAGCAGTAATTGAAAGATGTCCTATGATTTAGGTTGATAATTATTTTTCTAACAAAATGCTTTTAAAATCTATTAACATAGGTCAAATAGGGCAGACAATATTCTACATACCTATTAGATTCTTTTCCTGACTTTGACTTTTTTGAAGTAGTTCGCACACTTTGTGACACTGTAGTCGAGTTAATCGTAGGATTGCATATAGTTGAACTAGAGATGAGACTACTGGCTGGTTCAATTTCTTGCTTTAAATCCTTCATAGAATGACAACTTTCTGAAGAGTTTGATGACTCCATGTTAAAATTAGCATCTCTCTCCTCTTTATATATACAACTTTCATCATTTATATTTACATCTTCCATACTTGCTTTGGAATCTTCACTAACATACTTTGTGTTATCATTGTTAACACAAGAGAAATTGTGCAATGATATAATGTTGTCACTATTATTCCACTCATTTTCATTTTTCCATGAAACGGCCGAGTTTTTTGGCTTTGCTGGATCCTGCATATTGTCATCAGGGTATGATACCATCTGTAATGTTTAAAGTCTTTGAAAATTCTAAATAAATAATCTACACCATGTTGTTAAATTAAATACTTACTGTCGAATTTGCTATTTCCATAATAGGTATGGATGTGTTATGATTAATCGGCATTGTTACAGCAGCTGTTACATCTGTGAATAAATTATAAAATTTTTACTTATCTTAATAACCAATTACTTATACAAGTCAAAATATTTGTCTGTAAATCAATGAAGTCATCTTACTTGTTTCACTCATGTATGAATTTAGTTCCATTAAATAAGGGTGTGGAGTATATTTGCTGTCATCAGTCTCTGGAATTTAAGATAAAATATTAATAAAACAGGACAGAAATTATTCTGGTTTTAAGAACACTAAATGTAAAATACATATAAAAATATTACACAAACAAGCCATAAATCCGATAATAATCAATATTAATTCAATCAAAAAGTTGCGGAAATATAGCAGCTCCGTCTTTTTATGACAAATGTATTTTCAAAATTCTAAGCTCTTTAGATAACTGCTTTAATAGAAGGCCATTAATCAGCTTATACATAACTAATATAAATACAGCTCACAGAAGAACTTACGTGCATTTAATATCGACAGGCCTCCTGTTTCCATTATGAATGACTCTGCATCTTTAAAATGTTCATCATAATAGTTCGATGATATATTATCAGAGGGTCTAACCTTATCTTCACAATCAGTTTGTTCCTCTAGTTTATCTTTTAAATTCATGTCATCGCCAGCTTCTGCAATTTGACAGTCCATATCATCAATAACTTCTGTAGATTGAAAGGGTTCTTCTTTGGCATTAGGTGATTTATTAACTAAAGATTCAGTATGTGAAGCAATTTCTTCTTTATGATTTTCTTGATAAACTTCAGGTGTGTTTTCTTCCTGGTTTTCATTATTTATTGTATCTTTATTGACTTCTTGAGCTGTAGGATTTTCTACCATTTCATCTATGTTATTCTCACATTCATTATGATTACAATCATTCTCAATTGTAATATTATTTAAATGACTTTCTATTTTTAAACTTGACATTGAAGATATACTTCTTTCGTCATATTCAGAAACGGAAGCTGTTGCTTTACTATCTTCACTGTTTGTGTCACCATTATCAGGTCCAGGAAAAATGTTTAATTCCTGACTTTGAGACATAGGTTCATTATTAAAATTTGCTCCATTATCTGAACAGTGGCTACCTGATCTTTGTATGTTCCTTGCCAAAAAACTTACATTGTCCATAGCATAATCATCTTCATACCTAATTCTTTTGGAAAAACTGTATTCATTGTTATCACTACTTAATCTTTTAATAGGCTCATTATAGTTGCTATCTGAATCTGTACCCTTATCTTCTTCAAAATCTTTTGAAATACTAGATTCTTCTATAGTAACCACACTAATGTCAAGTTCCTGCTTTAATTCATTTCGTTCAGTTTCATCAGGCAATAATAAAGGATCTACGGGTGTTGTAGAAACAGAGTCTTCTATTCTAGGAGCTGATGATGAGTCTGAAAAACTAAAGTCTAATTGACAATCAACATAACCTTGATTATTCTTTAAATGTTTTAAAGGCAGTAAGTCTGGGACAGGGATAGATGACTTTGTACCTACTATAACAGCTTCATCTATTGTATCTTCAACCTTTGCAGAAGAACGAGTCACTGCACCTACAGATCTCATCTTCTTACTAGTGCTTGAAGATTTACTTTTTTTTATTTTTGGCACTGTGCTACTACTAGTTATAGATGCAGTAGGTCTTAGTTTAATAGTTGTTTTAAGAGATGGTCTCTCTGTGTTTAGGTTCATGGAAGATTTTTCTTTTCGTAATTTTTCTCCCCAAATTGGCTCAAAATGTTTTAATTTCCATGGATCTATTTTACTTTTTTCTTTTTCAGCTTCAGACTTCATTCTTTGCTGATTTTCTGGTGTAAATTCTCCACCAGATAAGCAATCTTGCCACTCAAGACAAGCTCTTGCAAAGAACTCATTATTAAGACTTGAAGAACTTAATCGCCCAGAGGTACTAGGTCGATCAACACTGGGAAGTAGTTGCCCAAGTTTATATTGGTATAGTGGTGGTAATAGAGAAAATGTGTGTTTGTTTAATAGTGCTCTTATATTTGTATTTACTAATATTGAATCTGGTGTCTCTAAATCGATACAACCTTCTCTGGTTTGCTGTAATTGAGCTGCAGTTGATAGTTTTTTACCACTTCTCTTCCTTGGCTTTACACAAAAGCCAGGTATGCTGGCTAATACCTCTCGCATTGTAGTGGGTCTAGTTGAGTTGGAACTTATATCAGAATAGGACGTTGCGGCTGTCCATTCCCGATTCTCAGGTGGTGGTGGAGGAGGCAAGGGTTTAACTATTATCCTAGGTAGAGGTCGAGAATGATTGGAACTTTTTTTTCTTCGTTTTGATTGCTTTCTCGAGGAATGTTTACTGGATTTTTCTCCATCTTGAGGGATTCGAATAACCGAATACTGCTCGTTATTGTTACATGACAAATACTTGCTTTCAGAAGAATTGTCAGAAAAATCCATGCTTTTTTCTAGCGAATTTAAAGGCGAAACATCGAGTTCCATGATGATGATATATTTTAGTCCTTTATCGTATGTATCATAAAATACCAGTTATAAATTCAACGCAGAATTATTGCCGCTGTCAACCACTATTTCAACCCATTATGTACTAGTTAAAGTCCCATTGAATATTATAGTAATGTTTTACATATTTGGACAATGTGCAATATTTAAACATCACTTATTACAATCAAGTCAAGGTTAAATAATATTATAAATTAATATATCCATTCCTTTTCACAACAGAATAGCAAAATCAAAATGTCACAACAACGCAGAAAATGGATTCCGCTACGATGCGTTCGTTTTTAGGCACGGTATGTACGAGCGAAAGAAATTAACACAATCAAAATTTATCAGTTTTCGTACGGACGATAATTGAGAATGATGACAAAAATAACTAATGAACATATTCTACTTCATCAAATAATTTCATTCTAGAATTATTACAATTAAGAAATAATCTCTACAAAATTTCCATCACTCAGGAAAAATTAGCAGAAATATTTCATGAGGCTAGTTAGAAGTTAGGTGAGGGCAATATGGCTATTAAATAAAATACTAGTTCTCCGTGAAACATGTTAATGCAGACGGACTTTATTTAAATAAAGATGGAATTTCTGTAGTTACAACATCATCGCTTGTTATTTTCCCTGCTCTTAGTTTATTATTCTAGGTTGCTTTCCAGTTTCCGTGCTTTTTATCTATGATTCTATGTGGTTTATTTCTTTTTAGTTTCCGTGTTCTTTATCTTATTTGCACACCCTAAATATCTGTCTTGTAAGTTGTGCAGTTTCGATTCATGACTTCATTCTCTTGATCTCTATATTATGGTCGCCGATGCTCAACGTTGGGTGATTTCAAGCTGTATCATATGAGAGGATTGCAAGTAGCTTAAAGCGTTTCGGTGACACATAACTGATGATATGATTTTTATTGGTAGTTGGTCTTGGTTGGACAAACCTTTGGTAATTTCAAATTGTTTCATCGGAAACTATGTAAATGAATACGACTATAGTTCATATTTCGACCACCTAATAACAGTGTCTAAATGTTATTGTGTTTTCTCTAGAAAAGCATCTGTAGCGAGAGAAATTACTGGGGCAAACGAACTTCATGCCCATCTTGTGGCTTTGTAGAATGAGGTAATTTTTGAAAAAAATAAGTTTTTTGTAACTATTAATGTTTTGATGCTGACGGCTAAGTTTTAAAGACGGTAGAACGGGTTCTCAGAGACCCGAGATCGATCCGCAAATGAGCATAAGCTTCTTGTGAAGGAAAAACATTGTGTTAAAACCGATATTTTCCTATATCAGAACAGACTTTCTTGATATGTAAGTACCTAATACAGATAGGTACTATCTTATTACTAACTTATGAGATAGACTAAAAACATAAGAAAAATGTCTATTCAATGTGTAATTAAATGGTGAATGGAAATGTTTTATAGATAATAACTCCTGAAAATAAAAAGAGAGACATAAACATGTGCCAATGTCAAACTTATTTAGTTTTCCTTTTGTATAAATACAGCAATGCAATTAATATGATACTTGTTCTAAAATTGTCATTTGCCGTTTTCAAGTATTGTTATTAATGGTTCGATGTAAAAGTAGTAAATTTTATTAAAAGCAAATATTTTAATACTTCATGTTTTAATTTTTAAAAAATTTGTCCAAGTTTTTGGACGTACGGTGGGGGCCACCATTTTGGGGCTCTGGCGTGGTTGGTCTGAACTTCATAGCGGCGGACTCACGACTACTGAGTGTTGCCAGTTCCACATGCGAATGCTACAAGTTTTTGAACGTCACCAAGCTTTGTCCATCCTTCCTATGTTAGACGGCAACGGTGGCCATTTTGTTATGTCCGCGTCATGAAAACGAGGCATTTCTAGTGTGTTAAAGTAAATTACAAAATCCTATCAATTTTGTATTTCTTAGTTAACTTGTGATAGTTAAATTTGAAATTATATTTCCCATAGTATTTGTGTGGTTAATATGGGACGTGGAAGGTAATTACATTTTATAGCAGTATTATTTCTTTTATTTTCTATAAAAAAATCCATTTGTTATCTTCATATTGTTGTTCTATAGAGACCGAAGTCGTGATAGAAGACGCAGCAGAAGTAGAAGTAGGAGCCGCAGCCGTAGTCCTCGGTATGGGTTAGGTTCCGGCGGTGGATATGGCGGAGGTGGTCGTCGCAGCAATCCTGGAGCCAGCTTACGAAAACCTAAATGGGATTTAAGCAGACTTAAACCGTTCAAAAAGGACTTTTATATTCCTCATCCAGATGTTGAAAAAAGAGCTGAATCAGAGGTTGAATTATGGAGAAGTGACAATGAAATAACTCTTAAAGGGCGCAATATACCAAAACCTACGTTAACTTTTGATGAAGCCGGTTTTCCAGACTATGTTATGGATGAAATAGATAAAATGGGATTTTCAAAGCCTACACCTATCCAAGCCCAAGGTTGGCCTATTGCTCTTAGTGGATATGATATGGTTGGCATTGCATCAACGGGATCTGGCAAAACTCTTTCATACATTTTGCCAGCCATTGTTCACATTAATCATCAACAAAAGTCTAGTCGAGGGGATGGGCCTATTGCACTGGTTTTAGCTCCTACAAGAGAATTAGCACAGCAAATACAGGAAGTGTGTGACAAATTTGCTAACACTTCTAAAATACACAACACATGTTTATTTGGAGGTGCTCCCAAAGGCCCTCAAGCAAGAGACTTAGATGCAGGTGTTGAAATTATTATTGCTACTCCAGGGCGGTTATTGGACTTTTTAGAAAGTGGAAGAACTAATTTAAAAAGATGTACATACTTAGTATTAGATGAGGCAGACAGGATGTTGGATATGGGGTTTGAGCCGCAAATAAGAAAAATCATAGAGCAGATAAGACCTGATCGCCAGACATTGATGTGGTCTGCTACATGGCCACGAGAAGTACAAAGTTTGGCTTCAGAATTTCTTAAAGATTATTTGCAAATTAATGTTGGCTCACTGCAACTAGCTGCTAATCACAATATATTGCAAATAATTGATGTTTGTATGGAATATGAAAAAGAAACGAAACTGAGTACACTTCTCAAAGAAATTATGGCTGAAAAGGAAAATAAAACTATAATATTTATTGAAACTAAACGCCGTGTAGATGATATAACACGAAAAATGAAAAGAGATGGGTATGTGAATATCATTTATTGCTTTGTTTTTATGTTTCGGATTACATTTTATCTTCATCATTAATTTGGTTTTTGTAGATGGCCCGCTGTTTGTATTCATGGAGACAAATCTCAAAATGAACGTGATTGGGTATTACAAGGTAAGAAATGTAGTATAGGTAATTGAGATTATAAAATTTTCTGTTCACATATATTTTATTATTATATTAATTGTATATACAATTTATTGACAAAAGTTTTTATTTTTGCTAAAAGAAAAATTGGTGGCTTGATATAGTGCACTAACTGAAAATCGGGAAGCGGTATGGAACTGGAGGTTTTGAGTGCATAAGTGAGTTAAGGAGAGTTAACATGCGAGTGAACATGTGTCTGCATGTGCAGGCCGTGGAGACTGCGGCTGGGCGGCGGAGGCGGCGGCATGCGCGCGAACGTCGCCGCCAATCTTCGGCGGCGAGCCGCGCCTGCGGCCGCACCCGCCTCTAGTCTAGGGGCTATCCCCTTTGCACTCTGACTTGTCACCGCGGCTAGTCTGAGCCGCTTCTCTGTGTTCGGAGCGCTGGGGTCCACCCCCGCCGGTGCGCCGTCGACGGCGACGGTGCGCAGGCCGGGCCTCCCGGGGGCCTGGGCTCGCCAGCGCCTGTCCTGGCGCCTCTGTTCTCTCTCACACCGCCCCAGTCGACCTCTCACTCTCACTTAATATTTTTTTTGAGCAATAACCGGCTTTAATATAGTGGGATCTATACTTATTAGTAAGTTCTCAAAAATAACACTAGTAAATAAAATATTTCTTTTGACATGTTTGTTTTATAAGTATTGTATATTTAATTAAAATGGTCATACCATAAACAAAGTGCACATTTTGATAAGTCACATGTAAAAGAAAATATCAAATTCATTCATCTGCTTAAACATGTCTGTTGTAATTACTTAAACATCTTTTGGGGGGAAAAAAATTTAGTTTTGGAGAATACTTTCATTGAATGAATTGTGTAAAACGGGAGTATACATAAGTTTCTATATACTACTACATATAAAGGTATATATAGGTTTGCTCCACCACAGGGTGATATTTTCACTATGAACATTATATAAATTTTTGCTACTGCGGGGTTAGTAAAGAAGCCTGGAAGACTATTTACTTATAATGAAACATGAATTACAGGAAAATATGTTTTTGTTTATTGTGATTATTTCTTATTCTTCTGAAATAACAGTTTATATGAATTAATTTTTCATTATTGTACATCAGAAACTGACTTACTTGACCAATTGGTATCAATTATAACATATTTCTCTTTCTTAAAAAATATTTTCAATTTACTCGAATTTCAAATAGATGTGTAAAATTATTTTGGGTTTTATCTTTTAACATACTACAGTGTTTTTCGTTATTTATTTTTACATACGAGGGGCAATTTTTATATTCGCGGAATGGGGGACAAGGGGTGGAAATAAAAAGACCAAATTATTT
>DWIB01000264.1:0-11414 GCA_018248155.1 Cressida cressida
TGAAATTTTGAATGATCATCTGCATTGATCATTATCACTCATACCTAGTTTGAATGTGATAACATTCAAGGCATTACAATGTCCAAAGTTCTAATTATTCGCCATTTACCAGAATCTCTGTCTTTTAAAGATAAACAAAACCTTTTAATACATTTTGGTGCACAGAAAGTGTGGAAAACGATTAAAAAACGTAATTACATATTTGCATCTTTTGCCAGCGTAGAAAAAGCAAAAGAATCTTTGTTAAGATTGCATCAGTTAGAAATCGCACAAAAACGGTTAATAGTAGAATATTCATTTGAGAAGGAGCCAACTCACCAGGAACATTGCGAAAATGAGAAATCTTCAATTACTACTAAGCATGTTAGAGAATTTCTAAAACTTTTGAATGCTTGGAACCCTTCTGTTAATTTCTACCAACCACCCCCCATACATATAAAATATAGATACCCTAACATAGATACTACAACAGTAATTAATATTATTTATAACCTGTTTACACACCAACCACTCTATATTCAAACTTTACACCTGTTGAATAAGATGTCTCTTGATATGCCATTTCAAGAAAATGAAAAGGCACTACTGTTTTTTAAAGAAACATTTAAACAATTCTTTACTGATACATCTAATACTGCTGGAGTTGTAAGTGAACCTGAATCAGAAATATCTGGTGGTGAGAATGAACAACAAGAAAAGACTGTTACAAGCTCTCCAAAACGAAGAAAGCACACATTACCTCTGACAAGGAAACGTCCAGCTACCATTTTGTCCATGACATCTATTCCTAAACCAAAGAAACCATGTATTAATCAGGAAGAAGTATTTGAAGCTGTAGCTACAGTGCCAGAAAGTAAAAAAATTTCAGTGGTAGTTCACCAGGATGCACTACAAAAACCATTTGAAGAGCCCAAAGTTGTCGGTGAACTAGGGAAATTTGAAAAACCTATACAACCAGTGCAAGAGGATCAACCGCAACCAGAACAAGACCAACCAACAATTACTAAACATGAGTTGATGCAAAATAGATTATCTTATAGGGACATGAAAGTTCTACCTGTCTTCAAGAATTATCATCCTGGCCAGCCATCAATGAGGTTGTATATTAAAAATTTAGCTAAAACTGTTACAGAAGAGGATGTAAAAAGGATTTATAATCGCTATCTAGAAAATCTATCTGAAGAGAAACAAATAGGATTTGATGTCCGGGTGATGCAAGAGGGCAGGATGAAAGGCCAAGCATTTGTTACTTTTCCATCAGAGACAATAGCTGAAACAGCATTAAAAGAAACTAATGGTTACCTTCTAAAAGAGAAACCAATGGTTGTACAATTTGCAAGAGCTGCAAATAAAAAAACTGTTAATTAAACTTGATTTTTTATACGAGTTCATTTCTTGACAATGTTGCAAAAACAGATTTACTTTAGGGTTTGGATTTTGGTATTTTCTGTGAAAATACATGATCATCTAAGATAATTTCACACCCATTATCTGTCAGTGTTGCCTGTAATGAAAACTCTGGCTGGTGACAAAGGTCTTAGAATAAGAGTATACACCTCGTGTACTTGATGTACACTGCTGACAAAAAGTTTGAGACAACCTTCACCTAATTCGTTTAAAATGATATCAAATTTTTATATACACTGACAGTATTTTGCTAGAGTGTTGTGTATGGAAGTGACTGTTTATGGTGATAGAGAAATGCGAGGTGTGGGTGACCCGCTGGAATTTGCAAATTGCATGATCTTCAATTTGTAATCTTGGGTTTTGTTGGTGGGTTGTAATTGGTTAACCAAAAAGCCATTATTGGACGCATATCTATTGACTGGACAAGGACTACACTCATGTATGACATTATTGGCTATATGTATACCTTGTAAAGTTATTTTGTAACTCAGAGATGGCATGCTCTTTGTATAGCAAGGACTAATGCATTGTCAGCACGCGGTGTTCCTTGCTGTGCGATTGTGGACAATAAAGTTAATTATGACGTTAATAACGACGCCGAAATATATGATTTCTATGGGACAGGTCAGTCGAGAAGAGGGAGATCTGTTAGAGTGGTGGCCGCGAATGCTCTTTTTTCTGTGTAGGTTCAGGAGCTATAGCTAGTAAAATTATTGCTGTAATAGCACTAAATACGTGTCTCAAGGCCACAAGCACACGTGTTGACGTTGGTGTGGGGACAGCCCTTCATTTGTCATCAGGTAAATCGTATCACTGGCTTCGCCGTTTGATTTTAAAAAACGTTTCCTATAATTTTATTAGATCTTAACACATGAAAAAAACAAAAATCATATTAACATTGTTATTAATTTATTTGATATAACAAGACAAATGTTAATACATTTTACCCCTGGTCATAATGGGAAAGTAAATAGAAAGTTGTTAAAAAATCATATTTCTATTAGTTCAATGGTATAACATAACAATTCATCTGTGTCTAGTTCCAGTTGCTTACCGGAAGTTATCCTATGAAGCTTAGGTAATAGGCCGTCAACCAACATTAACTGAGCAATAAGATTATCCACAATTGTCCGCATGGTCTCCAGCACAAAGGTGACTTTTTCATCCTTTGTCATCAAATACTGCTGGTAAAACGCATCCACTAATAGAGTGCACCAATCAAACAGTTTGCTTTCATATTCCATACTCATTTTTATATCCGAATCCATAACCAAATATGATATATAACTCATGATGAACAAAGCACTGTCAAGAGTCAGTCCATTTCTCAAATACGGTACTAATATTGCATCACTGACCGGTATCTGCAGTATGTAATCCAGGAATTCTAATTTAGCTTGTTGATTACTGTTATCTTTGGAATCTATATAAAAAATTCTAAGAAACTCTTCATTATTTGTAATGTCAATATTATTCGGATTCACCAATTTTATGGCATATGACAACAAGAGAACTAAAACAGACTCGGGCATATCCTTGAAATCTTTTAACACTTTCAATATATACCTAAAGTCATTTTTTTCTAGCAATGGTGGAATGATCTGGACAATAATATTTCTTTCTGTTAATCCTAAATCAAGCAGGTCTTTAATTTCTTTGCTACAGTTATATAAAGGAGTTGTTGGAGTGCCCCAATCAGCTACTTCTGTACCTTCATCATTAATAATTTCATGTGAACCTAGCAGACCAGATAGGTTTCGTTTACTTTCTATAACATATGGTAGCATCCCGATGTGATTGGAAGCTTCTAACAAAATATGGCTATTAAAGCAATAGAGTTTTGCATCTTCTGTGTACATTTTCATTGGATACTTGCATGATCCAACACCAAGCACTATATTATAAGCAATAATGAGCGCTCCATCCTGCTCTGCATTGCTTCCAAAAAATATTACATGATTCTTTCCCATCCATGCAATAGAAACTCTAGACTGTGTAGAGATCCACGGAACTGAACCAGTTGTTTTCCAATTTCTTTTTTCGAAGTCATAAACAGTTAATTTACTGTCACTCCCTTAAAAAGGATAAAATTTCATTTCATAAATTTGATTTACAAATTACTATAATTTATTTATATTTGCATATCATCCATTATCTTCATGGAGTTTTATACAGAGACAAATAGACCAGTTAACAAATATTAAATTAAAAACTATCTTAAACACCATTTAATAATAACTTGGCCAATATGCAATTTGAATAAGTAATTATAACAATTATATTCTTTATATTACATAAATTACACTAATATGAAATGTATTGAATCAACAGAAAGAAAAAAATGTGCACAACTGGTGGTCTTAATACTAGGGATAATTACTTTTGAAGATCCACCCGAACAAAAAAAAAGTAATTAGTTAAATGTCTTGAATAAAATTTGTGATTTGGAAATCTGAAGCAAGAATAAGCAAAAGTAAATGCATCATTAGTTGCAGCGGAGACAAAATTATGAATTCTACCATGCCTGCTATGTTGCAAAGTAAACATATTTTAGCAGTACTTACACAATACATAAATGCCAAATTTGTCAACAATACTCGCAAGGCAGCCCACAACAAACACATTTTCTCGTGATATATTAATTTTGTTCAAGTTTGATTTGTCCATATCACCCAATTCCTCTCTCAGGGGGCAAGTCAATATTTCATAAACATCTCTGTTATTTTTAAGAATGTAACAGATGTGTTCCATGTTATTTAATTTGTAGTATCCAACATCAACTATGGTATCAGTTTCCTTAAGAAGTGACTTGCTTTCACAACTCTTCCTATTATCCAGGGCAAATGAAAGTGAAGCACAGTTGCCATTTGTAAAAATTACTAACGGTGATTTATTTTTTCTCATTACAAGCCTCAATATGTTTACAGGAAACTAAAAAAATATATTTAAACTCATAATTATTATTTTTTAAATATCAATATTTAATTGAGCAACTAATTGGAAGAAGGGAATAAATCCAAGAAATAAAACCTTTCTTTAAACTCACAATTAGCCCACAAACAGCCATCCATATAAAGCATGTAAAATTATTGAAAATTAATTCTCAAAAAGTGGCCTTTATTCCCTACTTCCAATTGTTGGTTTAATTAATGAAAATACTTTAGAACCCTAAAAGATTTTCCTTGCTTTACTTTTTAATATTGAAGGTATTAAATATTGCAAATAATAAATTTTCAGTTCAAACAATATTTATATGTAGCATTATATACATCAATCCATTGAAATGTAATGTTTAATCTGGTAAAGCCTGAAAAAGCTTACAGGGTATACTATTATTTGACTCACTGAGCTTGTTAGTTGTGAGTAGTATATAAAATTATTGTTTATAGATTACATGGTTTCTGATTGCTAATTTTCATATATAATTTGTAGCAATATTTATGTATGAAAAGTTAGATATATGAGTATGTGTGCTCCATGCAATTCGAAAATTACACACCAAAACATTGTTCTTATCAGCTTTTATAACATTTATAACAAATGACAAAAATTTAAAATTTTTGAAGAGTATTAAAGAAATTATAATATGTAATAAATAACCTTTTGTTTTTTGATTTTGTCCAAGTTATCAGTGTCTTCTTTCCATGTTTTGATTGAATTATTGTTAAATACCCCTACATAATTATCTTCAACTTTATCATAAATTACTGTAGAAGTTATGTGGTCCTTTGAAGTCCAACTACCTACTTGTTTTTGGTCTGAAAGCTGAAAATTATGTATTATTATTTTTGACTTTACTAAGTGAAGGGATGAGCAAGACATCTGATAGTAAATGGTATGCTCACCCATAACAATGCGGCACTAGTTAGAATGGTACATAAACCACCACATTATGCTTACCACTCCAGGACTTAAGATGTTAAGTCCTATTACACCAATAAATTCACTAGTTACAGTACACTTCAGACTTGAACACAGTAATAGTTGCGCACCACTGTTTGGCGGCAGAAATAGTCACTGTGATGATACCTGCCAAGAACGTATTTAGTTATAAAGATCTACCACCAGTGCAGATTAAAGAGATCTATATTAATTGGAAAATAATAAATTCATATCACAAAGTTGCATAATTATTGTGGTACCATATTGTTACCGTTACAAAATAAAGTGGCAGGTTTATATATTGAGCTTTTAATATTTTTCAATTTTACATTTACATTACAACAGAACAACCTATAAATATAACCTCATTTAATATTGTTGTTGCATGTAAAAACTTATCAATAACATCATCAGAATTCAATTCATTAAAAGTATGTTAGTAAATTAAATATTTCCATGAATATAGTGATAAATAAAACCAATACCCTGTATTTATTTACAACATTTCGGCCGAGGGTTACTATAACATTTGATACATCCTTGTCCTGTGCTATTCCTGAGAAACTTTTTTGATCAATCAAAGGACACAATACGTAATAATTATGTAGTTTAGCCATTTTCTCATGTGACTGTTGTCATAAGGAAGTAAATCAGAATGTTGATTCAAACCGAGAAGCATGAACAATATTAAAAACACCAATGCTTACTGGGTTTGACGTTATTGACATTATTTAGGTGTTGCAATACATTTTAAAGAAAATCTCTAAGTAATTAATTGTAATTTGAAAGAAAGTTTTCATATAACTATAATTTTAATATAGCTGAAATTACAAATGTAGTGTTACATTTGGTTACAATAACAGTAAATCAAAAAATTCCAGCAGAGTGAAAATTACACTTTAATTTGTCTTCATTTTTGTGCAATAATATTTTTTTACATTTATCTTTAATATTTAGTTAAAGAAAATAGTAAGTATAAGCAATAAGCTTACATGATATTAAAATAACGTAAAATTGACTCAAGGGTGACATTTCAAAGCTGTTTATAAAATGGCGATTATGAGTAAATAAATAATATGATTAGTTGAACTCGATCGAGTTTTTTTATATTAGATCTTGTTTCTTAAATCGAAATAGAAAATGACGATCAATAGATATAGCTTCGTTACGACGTTGTAGGCCTCTCTTCTAAAATCATTGTTACCCAACTATCGCTAATTTTGAAAACCAGATTTAGATTTAAAATTATATCATTTATTAAGATAAATATATTCTATATATTTTCATCCACTTTAAAAATCGATATTGTCTGAATTATTTCCTCAATCTATTTAAATCGATTAAAGAATTAAGTATGTTTTGTGAGTATAGTCGAGGAGATAATGTAAATAATTGTAAACATTCACAGTTTGACTTTTCTTTATATTGCATTTCAAACTCGTTAAGACTGTGGTTAATCGTTGTTATTATTTATTTACGTTTTGGTTTTTAAATTCTAGTGAATATAATAATACTTTTGATTTAATAATTATTTTTTGGCGAATGTTACTTTTCCGTTCACGCGACGTAAAACTTCATGTTGTCATTTCAATTGACTGTACTGGGACGTTCTCATATAAGACTTATTTTCTATATGATGTGTTGCATAAATCTATCTCTTTCTTACACGTAGCGTTATGTAATCAACGCGTCGTGCGTTTATTAAAGCGCTCAGTGTCAAGGTCTCAACTACTTTGGTATTCGGCTAAATTCGACAGCAACTCATTTTGATATATCCGATTGTTGTGATCGGTCGTATCTGGTTTTCATAAAATGTCGACAACCGGTAAAGTTATTAAATGCCAAGCAGCGGTAGCATGGGAAGCCGGAAAACCTCTTTCCATCGAAGAAATAGAAGTAGATCCACCAAAAGCTGGCGAAGTGCGTGTAAAAATCTTGGCAACCGGTGTTTGTCATACGGACGCGTATACATTATCAGGCAAGGACCCCGAGGGAGTGTTCCCTGTGATTCTTGGTCATGAGGGCGGTGGCGTGGTTGAGAGTGTCGGTGAAGGTGTAACATCAGTTAAACCTGGCGACCACGTCGTACCTTTGTATGTACCGCAATGCAACACGTGCAAATTTTGCTTAAATCCGAAAACCAATCTTTGCCAGAAGGTTCGCGTAACCCAAGGTCAAGGCGTCATGCCTGATGGAACTAGAAGATTCCGCTGCAAGGGTCAGGAGCTGTATCATTTCATGGGCTGTTCAACTTTCAGTGAATACACGGTAGTTCTAGAAATTTCTCTGTGTAAAGTTGCTGATGCTGCACCTTTGGACAAAGTATGCCTACTTGGCTGTGGAGTGCCCACTGGTTATGGAGCTGCACTGAACACAGCAAAGGTGGAACCTGGTTCTAATTGCGCAATCTTTGGGCTTGGTGCTGTTGGATTAGCTGTCGCGTTGGGCTGCAAAGCAGCGGGTGCGAAGCGTATCATCGGTGTTGATATCAATCCTGATAAGTTTGAAGTAGCCAAGAAGTTTGGTGTCAACGAATTTGTTAACCCAAAAGATTATAAGCAACCCATCCAGCAAGTCCTTGTTGATCTGACAGATGGTGGTCTGGACTATACATTTGAATGTATTGGTAATGTCAACACAATGCGAGCGGCGCTGGAAGCCTGCCACAAGGGCTGGGGTGTGTCGGTCATTATTGGTGTAGCAGCAGCAGGAGAAGAAATCAGCACTCGCCCGTTCCAGCTAGTTACTGGACGTACATGGAAGGGAACAGCTTTTGGAGGTTACAAAAGCAGAGATAGCGTGCCTAAGTTGGTAGATGAGTATGTTAATAAGAAACTGCCTTTGGATGAGTTTGTAACACACAATGTCCCCCTTAAAGAAATCAATGAAGCGTTCCACTTGATGCACGCTGGAAAATCTATCAGAGCAGTTGTCCATTTTTAAGGAAAAAAATATGTATTGTATACACTGATTACTCTGAAGCATTTACAAATGTAATATTAAGATTTAATATGTGTTACAATTATTTTCAATATATTATTGCACAAAGTACGGTTTTATTATTTTTTCACTATTCTAGATTTCCAATACTTAACATTTAGATTTAACCTTTTAAAATTGCTTTAGCTGTTTAATACAAATGAATTATAATTCAACATTTACTAGGGTGTCTTTTTATAAATACGGTAGATTAGATGTTTTAAGAAAGGTATTTATTACCTATAAGAAATAAAAACCAACAGATTTGTTTCTCTTTCCCACTTCATTAGTTATCTTAAGCATTAAGGAAGCAAATAGGTAAAAAAGTTTATCACAAAATTTATGGAATAAGGCTTATTTGTTAGATAAGTGTACATTATAAATTGATGAAAGTCGACATCAGTGTTATTTGTGAATTTATGATTTTTTTACAAGATGGTGTTAATTAATGGATTGGTCAAATATTATGCATTCCTTTTTCTAAATGATAGACATAAGTACAAGTTATTTAAAACATTAATAAATATTTTTTTTAATACATATGAAACAACATTACACACATGGTTTTGATTTGATTAACCTCTCATGTCCTTGCAACTGGTTATCAATTTGTTGCCTAAGCAGTTAAATTTTAAACAATGTTGTAAAGAAAAAAGAACCTGACCTACAAATGACCTTAATTTGCGAACATTTAATAAAATAAACTTGATTAGCGTTCGCATGACAAGCAAACGGTTATCACCTTTATCTACTCGTATATAGGTAAAAATGGGCTATATCAATGTTTTTTGTGTTGAGTCACGTCCTCGCAGGTACTTTTGTATTACCATTCCTCGATACAGCGCATCTATCTATATATACATCATGCAATCAATGACCATTAAAGTTTTTATATTTATCTTTTACTGTTATATAGTATATATGTAGTCTCCCTTGAACACATTAACACCTGCCATCATCAATCACATTTTCTTTTATTGGTGCACGTTCCTATTTAAATAGTGTGGAAAATCTTAATGATTGAGGAATTATTCTATTACTTTGTTATTGATTCCACATCAGAATTTTTTTTATACCAGCAACTTATACTTTGTTTGTCCCTTTGTCTATGTTAGGTACTATTACATCTTTTTTTGCTCCAGTAAACGCTATTGCACAAACGTTACTGTGTGGACGGACCGTTTTCGCATTTTTTTAACATGTATGTGATATATATATATATATTTCTAAAGGATTCAGATTAATAATTATTCAGTGAGGAGTAGGTTGAATATAACAAATACAGAGGATTAAAATAAAACCAACTTTTTAACAAAATATGTAATAATATTTTTAGATATATGATTTTAACAACACAATAACATCTTTAATAACTTTTACGCGTTGGCCAAGTGTGTACACTATGGACGACGACTACCTCTCGGCGGTCACTCGGTTGTAATATTCAATGTAACTGTCGCACTGTTCACCTGCAATGTAATGTTACATGATATAAAGCAGTAATAACAATATTTCTGAATAATTCATACAGATTGAAACATCTTCAAAATATTTAAAACATTGTAATAATAACAAAACAAAACTTTATACTTATTATTATTTATTATTATTAAATAAAAAAAATACTTCTTTTGCTTATTTAGACTGTTGATACCATGATTGCGGAAAATAGGATTTAGAAATATTAGTAGATATAGTTGAGGTTTATCTTAAATGATAATAACTTAGTGTCTTTTTCAATTTTTATATAATTACAGTCATGTAGCATGGTGTTATCGCTCTATGGAAACCTGTGGAATGACTTTTGACCTTCACCCGCACGACGTTGTGAGACGATATACATTTTTGTATAACCTTATAATCATCATTTATTGTTACTATAGTTTGACTATTGCTGAGTGACATCTCGCGGATAATACTGACCTGTCTGTGTATTATATTGAAATAAAATTATAAAATACACATACAAAGCCAGTAACGTTACAGAGAAAAAGGTTTTTTTTTTATAAAATTGGTATACATAGACGGGTCAAATTTATGGTTGAAGATGTATTTGGTAATTAGCAGTCCGGTTTTCCAGTCTGCAATTCGAAGAAAAGAGACAAATGTTTCCAAGTAAGCTAGAGCAACAGTAAATGTAAAAAAAGTTGTAAATTGTCTAATCATGTTTTCTATATGCGGTATTAAAATTTTTTGGATGCCATATTTTTGATGATACAGCAACTCTGACGTCACTAAACATATTTGTTTCAAATATTTCGTCGACTTAAAACCATTCGATGATAAGATATTTTGCATGACCTTGAAATATGATAATTTTTTATGAAACGCCTTAGAGCAAGTCGCACGTTTATATTATTACTTTATTACATATTCTGTATTATTACTGCAATACATACTCTGCATTTCTATTGTATGCACACATCCATGGATTAAACTGATGATTAAAACAAAAAATATATCCCCAAGAAGAAATATATATTAAATAGATAAAATAATATTTTCATTACTTTAATCACGTAAAAAATAATGCTATGAAATACAGGATCTGTAAGAGTGTGAGACGAAAGAAATGTAGCTAGAAATGTAAGCTTGGGGATTATATAAAGAAACATTCTAAGTAAACTGCGCTTAAAGCATTTTTAACTGGTGGTAATTATTTGTTATTGAAGACAGTCTAGAGAAGTATCACCGCAGCGCCTGTTTATGCTGTCAAATAGTAGTGCGCAAACATCTGTGTGTATCGGTCTGGAGTGCGCTGTAGCTACTGAAATTACCGGGGTTACAGGATTTAACATTTTATGTCTTGGAGCGGCGGGCGCAATGTGCTAAATATAATGTATGTACCATTGCAACTAGTACCACTCCAGTAATACATTGTTATGGGTGCGTGGTATCATTTGCCATTATAATGAGACGCTAGTCTCGCTCATTTGGTCGCTTACTTGGTTTAAAACATGCGTCTGAGAGTGTTCTCATATGTACGCACCTTTAAGGAAATGGGGAGCTCCTCTGAGACGTTCGTTCCTGGCGAGTAGCGCGTGGTAAACCGCGACGAAAGCACCAGGCTGGGAGTGCTCCGTGGCATAGGACTGTGCAGCAGCAAGTAGTTTGCGGGCTGGCAACCCGAGCCACGCGTTGGGGTC
>DWIB01000265.1:0-11409 GCA_018248155.1 Cressida cressida
GTATAACACCTGCAATGAAAATATTATGTTTCTTTTAAGTTTACATCTAATACCTCAATCAATCAATACCTTCATAGGTGAAAAATCTCTGTTGCCAGAGCTACTGGTATGAAGGGTAGCCTATGAAATAATTGGATGAATATAAGACTTAAAATTTAACTCATAATGAGAACAATGTTGTGCAGTGTTTTCAGAGGGCATTAACTTCCTTCAGGTGAATTTCTAGGCTCTTGTGGTTTCACAAAATCAACCTAATGATCAATCAAAAAAAACTCCATGTTTAGAGAAACATGAACAGTTTTTCATACAACATTGCAAGAATAAATTGTTAATGATTTTTATATAGATAAGAATTTTTCCAAAGTTATAACTTCACATGAATTTAAAATACTGATTAACAATTCTTTAAGTAAAACATTCTAATAAACCACCACACATTTATGGACAATACAATATATAAATCTAAAACATACAATATGTAAATATCTACAATCTCAGCAGATATATCTAAAAGGTTTTAATGGTTGATAGAAGACAAAACTTTATTATTCATTAAACAAAGCAATGACAAATAATTTTTCTTATGGAAAGAGGCACATCTTCTGCAAGGAACAACACAACAAACACACTTATTCATATTCTTGTGACTTAAGACACGAAAACACAGTACCCCAGTAATTTACCTACATTCTTCTACTACACCTACTTCTGTTTTAAAGCTAACAGAGGAAGAACCAACACAAAATTACAATAAAAAAAACTCCAGTAAGTGTAAATTTGTACATGGAATCATAAATCTTTTTAAAATTTATAAAACTTTGTTTATGTAATAAAATGATATGATTAGTTTCTCCAGTGTGTATTCAACATATTTTATTTACGAATCTTTTAACTTAAGTTTCTTGTTAAAAAGAAAATACAAAGAAATTTTATCTTCTTCAATTGATCAAGTTTTAAACAAAGGAAAACCCAGGAAAGTAAGTCTTATACATACCGATTTGAGATGGAGTGAGGCCCTTTTTACCGAGTTTAAATATTTGTTCCTTTACATCATCAGCAGTTTGTTTTAACCAATTAGGTACACTGCGGCGGTACGGCAATGCCGACTGGGATATACCCTTACTGAAATACAAAATTACACCATTAGTGACACCATGTGGTTCACTAGAAACATTTCGAGGTTATGCTGCTATAAACAGCTTTTTTGTCTCCGAAATACAAAAATTTATGTAAATGCACTAAAAAATTATCCCGATAAATAAAACAATCAAGTAATTACCCAGGTGCGTGCATACGACCCATGGTTGCGGTTTTAAAAAATCTAGCCGCTGTGACAACGACGACAAGAGAAACCGAAAAGATGGCGTCCGGAAGAGAAGTAATCAATGACATATAGCATTCCAGTTTCACTCATTTATTCATTAGTGGCTAAAATTATTTTTTTAAATCAATTAGTACTTTTATAATGTTCATATATTATGTTAACAATTATACTGAGTAAAACTTTTATCAAGAACAACTTTTTGTAAATAGCGTAAAGGCAACAAAAAATAAATGTTTATGATTAAAAAATGTATTTTACCAAACATTTTTAATACAATATCATAGAGGAAGCAAATTTATTTTATTATTTTAATTTATAATTCATTAGAACCAAAAATAAGTGAAATGTTATTTAAAACTACTGTACCAGCACTTTGCCCCACACTGTACACTAAACGTCAATAATACTCTACTTCATTAACGTAATCTAACAATAAGTTTGTGATTAATAATGGCAGAGAAATATGGAATATCAGACCAGGAATACCAACTTATACTAAAACAGGCGGCTAGGCGTGCTGAATTAAGGCGAGAGTTTCTGAAACAAAGGACAAATCCTTGGAAAAATGCTGCACAGGCCGGATACGTTGTGAGTTCACATAATAAACAGTTACGTAATTTAAATTTTATTTCAATAAGTATTATTAACCTTGTATTAACATATTTCTTGTTTCAGTTTGATCCGGCGTTCCAAAAATTCATGTCCATGAAAGCTACTATGTATGATAATTTTAAACCAAACAAGAAAAACGCCATGTTTGCTGTTTATTCAGTTTTACCTATGGTTATATACGGCTACTTAATCTGGAACCAACGCAGTGATAGAGAACAAAAGATCAGAAGTGGTGAACTTCGCTACAAGGACAGAACTTTTAGACTCATTTAAAATATCTACTAATTAGTTCATTATTAGTAAAACCTCTGTTTATTTCTAATTGTTTTCTTTTTATTTTACAATGATGTTGGCCATTTGCGCAAATGTAAATTGTTCTATCTATAAAATTAAAAACGTAATTGTCATTTAATGTCGTAAAAGCAAATAGGTAAAATAGTCTTCAAAATGACTGATAAAATGTCTGAAATAGAATGCAAAATTTTAAAAGCTCAAATAGAAAGAAGAGCTAAATTTAGGAAACAATTTTTGAAAGAAAGAACTAATCCTTATAAACACAGTAAAGACTTAGGTCATGTTGTAAGTATGTAATTAGATAAACTTGAAATAAACATTGAAATTGAGGTGGAATGGAATACCACTTAACATTATCAACAAATGGCTTTCTTGTTTCTAATAAAATAATGCTGTTTGTAACATTATTTAACATTAAAATAAAAATAGTACTGAAGTATATAGCTACTTATTATTTATACTCATATTGCTTGTAAAAGTTTTAATTTTGGTAACACTTTACATGAAAATATTTTTTTTCTGTACTTGGGCACCATTTACTCCTTTAGTCTAAATATAAATGAACCATCGTTTATAAAACAAATGGAAATAATTTGATTTAGTTTAATTTCCTTTCAGTTTGACAACTCTTTACAACGATGGATGTCTATGAAAGCCTGCCAACTTGATCATTTCTATGCAAACAAAAGAACAATTCCGATGGCTGTGGCTTCTATTATACCAATGTTTCTTTATGGCTATTTATTGTACCAACAGCGAAGTCAATTTGAACAGGACTGTCGATGTGGAAAACTTAGATATCGTGATAGGCCTTTCAAATTACATTAATCTAACAGTTGTGATAACTGTCATTTAAAACCATTACCAAGATGTTTTTGTAATAATTAAAGAAAAGGTTTAACAGTATATTTTATTTACGTAACTTGCCGATTATTTAGCTAAATTAATGTAATGAATAATTAAGTCTGAACTTTAAGCAGATGTTGGTACAATATTTATATAACATGTAGATAAATGTTCAATTATAGCATGTGGTCAAATATATCTAGCAGAATTAAGACTCTTAGTGGCACTTACTGATTAAAGAAAAAACATTTAGATCAATAATTGCAAAGTACATTTTTTATTTTCAAGCATAACAAATATAACACATCAGCAGTACTAATATTACAAAGTTAACGATCATCCAAGGATTTGTCTCTGGCTATTACAGAGTCTTCAAACTTGACCATGTAGGTGGTACCCTTATGCCAATGCGCAGTCACCTTTGCAGGCTGAAATAATGAAGAGATTGAAAATAAAAACTATTAACAAACACTGAGATCATTAATAAAATAGAAAAAAAAAATTTAAATGGTACAAGTTTTTATGAGCCTGTGATTGATGCACTTTAATGGTCAATTTAATATTTCTGTAGTTTAATAAATACAATAAAAATGAAGTACTCACAAAACCACTTTTAGAAAGAACTGCTTCTATTATGCCTGCATTAAAAGTGGCACAGTTGAGGGAGCCCTTGTCTTTGGGTACGCTGATAAATTTATTTACCTATAAAACATTGTGTTTATGAAATAATATATTAATTAAAACACACATGCACTAACTAGAATATTTACACAGTAAAAGATTGCACATATGCCATCATCATAAGATGGATGGTCTCAATATTACCAACAATCAGAAAAACTAAGGGTTGCACTATACTACTCGTATTTGGGCAGGACCATATACAGTAATTACCTACCTAGATTGTCTTATGTAAAACCTTCCATTTTAAAGCAGATGCATTCATTATCAAAGTAAGAGTTTTTTTTTTCTGAAATCTTATAAATGCCGAAATGTACATGTCAATTGGCACTACTTTCTCATTATTATGATCACTGATAACAAAGCACAAAAAATAAATACTCTTACCAATGCATCCTTTTCGATAATATAGTATGTTCTCTCATCATCATTGGCATGCTCCAGTTTATCTGCCTCTTTGCCAAACAATACCTAAAAATTGTCAAAAAATTATATATTTCAGTGTACTCAAGACTAATCTAGTCTTTTTTTGGCAAATTACTGTTTCACATTAGATAGAAGAGCTATAGGGGTACCTACCTAAACGGTTTCCAGCAACTGAGCCTTAAGAATAGTTAATGCTACTACGCGATTAGTAGTATTTACTGTTCATAAGGCTCAGTAGACCTAAAGGTATCTAGGGCTTACTGTAAGCAAATACATGTATTTATAAAAATGCTACTTTTTTATCTTCTACAGTTTTCATTTAAAAACTTGTTTAAAATAAGTAACACCATGAAATTGTTAAACCTCTAATAACAGTTTTAACTGATTAATAAATATTAAAAGTAACAGTGCGAGTAATTACAAACAAGCACAATTACTTTATTGTTAATAATAATATGAGCCAATTTTTACTTCAACAGCTCATTTGAAACTGGACACATAGGCCGAGTCCATGGCTTAATAAAGGCACAATGCAAACAAAACAAAAGATATATTAGATTGAGAAAAAATATTGACAAAAATTATGTTTACCTTCCAAAGTGTTGATTTAACAAACAATAACATATTAAGTAACTTAATTTCTCTCTTGCTGTTTCTTTCTCTCACAAAATATAAATCCAGCAACCTTGTCCCCACATCCTGTCCTATATCAGATAGTCTAAAATGTAAATATATTTAAATAAGTAAAAGGTCCGTGGTTCCAATCTAGATGAGTAATAATGAGAGACTCAGCGATGATATGGAAGTCTACAGTCGTCAGTGTTTTCGTCCAGTTCTGACGTGAGAGTCTTCAAGAGGAGAGGAATAAGTTTTACCACATAGATTACATCTCCAGTTTTACATCAAGCGGGATCTTAGTCAAGCAATAACCCACTCTAGTTTAAAAAAAAATCATGATAAGAGGTAACGATTGTTTTTACATCACGTAGAAATGCAAACATTAATATTTTTAACAATGGACTCAACTAATTTCAGATGTATAATGTTAAAAGTTGATCAACTTACTTCGTCTGCAGCTCGTGAATTGAGTGTGATCGGTTTTGACAATATTGTACTATTTCTGAAAATAACAGAGCGTATAAAGCTAACGAAATTTCTCCTTTTCCTTTACTTAATGGTTTGTCCAAAATTGATGTTTTAGACCGACTAGAGGACATTGTTTTGCTCTTATGTTACTATTCCAAGCAACATTTTTTTTCTGTATTGTTTATTGACAGATAACTTTTACAACTGTTCATCTTCTTAATTATGGCATGAGCACGGTTTGCACGTTAGCTGATGCCAATTGTACAAACATGTGATAAAATGTAGAATGTTTTGTATGCTCTCTAATATAAATACTACAGAAAATTTATGATACATTCATTAATTTAGCAACACCGCAAAGATGTACAAGAAATGAGTCCTGCCACCGCTAATGGGTGCATGTGGTGCACACTTTTTCAACTCAAAGGGAAGGAATAAAACATTCAGATTTCATTCATTCCACACATATTTTTAATAGTACAATTTAAAAGGTAATACTATTAAATTAATGTACCTAAATAAAGAAAAAATTTGTTATAGATGTAAATACTAAGAGTTAAATATAAAACAAATATTTTTACTGTTTATTTTAACTCGATGCTGGTTTTTAACCACTGCACAATAAATTTGTAACTTATTTACAGATATTCCAAACACTTTTAGATTTGTAAATTGTAGCTTTCTAAATTGACGCACGTCATGAACGATCACCTTGTATCTGGCATTCTTGGAGAATTAATTTACTCCTCTCCACGACATTGATGCATCATTCTCTTTGAATTACCTTTTTACATTGGCGGAAATAAAGGGAGTATAAAATCATGTCAAAGATAGTGCTCCCGGGGAAGACGGGATTCCTTGTGTCTTTTTATCTCATCTTGGCGAAAACGGTCTAAATTACTTTTTAAGTTTAAAAAAAACAATGGTGTCATCGCGTGAACCACTACCATCATGGAGAAATCAGATAGTATTGCCTTTTTTAAAACCATCTACGGCTCCATCGGATGTAAAATCATATCGGTCCATTGTTCTCTCCTCTGCTATTACCAAAATTGTTGAGCACCTTAATGAAAATCGATTCGAATGGTACATTGAAAAAAATTTATGGGATAATCCCACTCTCAGTTTGGTTTCAGAAAAGGTAAAAGTCCAGCTGACAACTAAGGGTTTTTGGTTAGCGATGTAAGCATCGCCTTTTTTGAAAAAAATAACACTCGTTGCTTCTTTGACTCTTATTCTCTCTCCAGAAATTTAGCTTCACTCTTGGAGTTGAGAAGCATTACACAAATACTAATAAAAATTTTAATAATAATGTAAATAACAAAAGAGTGAACTGGCACCAGATTTACACAGACACCTCCAAACACTCTACATGATGTGTTGTTTTTCATCGACAGTACAATATAGTTCAGAGAATTAAATTGCCTCCGGAAACATCATTGTTTACGGGCGAATGCTTTTTAAAATGCCCTTTTTAAAGGCCCTAGAATACGTTTTGCCCTTCAAATTGGGGAAAACAGTAATTTTCACAGAATCCATGGGTTCTTTCTGAGAAATTAAACCCTTTTTTTAATATTATACTTGAATGTAGGAAAAAATTATTACAATATCACTCAAATGAGTTTCAAGTTTCTTTCTGCTGGATACCTAGCTATTGCGGTATTACAGGGAACGTAAGAGCTGACAGTTTGGCAAATAGTGCTATTGGGTCCTGCGACGTGTATGCCTACAAGAATTTTTGCCATGATCTTGCTGCTTTACCTGGCAGATACCTTCATGATTCATGGAATGTGCAGGGAAAAGAGTGGTAATGACAATCGCCGCTTCTTGTTTAGTATACAATTGTCTGTACCCAGTAAGCTTTGGTTTGCAAATTTTTCATTTGGCAAATCTTCCACATCCATCTTAATTCGTATGCGTTTAGGACATGTCAGCTTTCCGGCTCATTTGATCAAAATGGGAATCGTTTCTAGTACTGCTTATGAGTGCGGCGAGAGCTACTGTGACATGAATCACATTTTCTTTTCTTGCTATTTATACGTTCACTCTTAGTTACTTCTTTACTGTCGCTTTCTATCTCTCTACCTACTAGTATTTCTTACTACTTAGAGATAATAAGCCTCTTGTATATGTACATATTTACATTAAATTGTAACTATTCTGAATACTATTCAAATTCATTTACGGTTATATAGTATTTTTTGTACTATACGTCTACACACTTGACATTGGCTCACGCACGAACCGCACTTACGCCATCATTGGGAAGCCTTTCGAGAAAACGGGCAATTATCATGTTACAGTTCGTCGCTTGAGATAGCTTCTTTGTACATTATGCGATGGAATATTTAGAATGCTAGTGTAACAATTATTTAAAAGGATAAACTTTATACTAAATAACGTCATTATTAGAAAAAAAAACTTCAACTGACGTATCCAAACTATAATTATGTGACTTTAACAATTCCTACCTTTGTTTTAGTAAAGACCCAAAAAGTAGAAAATAGGTCATTAACTTGACTTCTTGGGTCAATTGAAATTAAATGCTACGGAATTAAAACAAGATAATGATTAACAAAAAGTTTACTGCATTGAAGCATTATAATAACAGCTTAGTAATTATGTAAAATTATAAATTATCACATAAACAATGTTCATAATTTTGAGCGCTACTTTTCATGTCGTTTTGAAATTAAATAATCTGTTTCAAGTACTATCTCTAGTACTTCAACTACAGGAATGTTGTCCTGTTATTTTTTAAATATCAATAAAATGAACACAGCATAAATATAAAACTTTTAATAATAATTTTTACAACTGTATACAAAAAAGAAACCTCATATAATTAGATCAATAATAAGTCATGAGTCCTAGCCCGCTTGGTTTTACTGGACGGACCTTTATATTATTCCTTGTTAACTTTTCTAATAAATTTTTGAAAAAATACGTTTTTCAGAGTTTCGAATCAAACAATAGACAAAAAAAATATAAATGTACTTTTCCATGGGAAGTTAGTTTTCCAGTTTAATTAATGTTAGCTTTTATTTTACCAGGTACAAAACTATTTATTACGTAATGATAGATAACAACAAACTACAATTAAAAACTAATTACTTGAAATGTGTTAACACAATTAACAATGTCTTTGGCTGTATTTTTAAATGAGAATTATTACTGCTACTTTTAACTTGTGCTATTTTAAAAACGCCTCATTTCCAAATAATGTATTAGTTTTTAAATTCAAACATTGACAACATGACATTTTGTATGCAATAAAACAATTCATTAACAAACCTCAATAAATGTACAGATGAAATGACAAAATCCTTAATGTTCCCAAATCTATTTCATTTTAATTTGAATTTATGATTACAACTTTCACATAAACATTTATTAAAAAACAATAGAAAGAAATAATAAAAAATATACAACAAACAGTGTGCTGTCCTAATTCCATTATGATACAAAAACAATAATATAACAAAATAAATTACATTAGTTTGTGTACTGTATTACTCCTTGTGAATCAATCAATTAAAATATTAACTGCACTGTCATTTGTAATTGGGAACATGGGTGCAGCGAAACTTATCTACATTATGTAATAAATATATACTTACACAATATGCACCTATAATAATAACAAGAGTCACTATGTACAAATGAATATAATATATAATCTAACAGCAGGTGGATTGTACAGTTTCCGCCTCAAGGAGGTTGAAGTCCATCCCATTTGGTCGATTAAACCCTGTTTTTATCCCATCCCAACCATCTTCGACTTTGTACTCGCCAGTTTGAATGCGATTGTAAACCTCTTGCGCTACCAAAACAAATGCCTCTTCAACATTTAATCCTGTTTTTGCTGAGGTTTCAACATGGTGAAGCCCTACAAAAAATATACACTTGAAATTATATTATGTCATATATTATCAGCCAATGAGCAGTAATCAGCAGTCTACTGATGATGATAGCCCTAACTCAAAGATCTTATAAATCAGTCCTGCATTGTTAGCATGAAACAATTTACAGCAACTGTCACCTGATCATCAGTCCAACCTGTAATTGGTTTTGCAGCACTATTTCCGCATGTATGCAGTTGTGACTCTGGGATCTTATTGTATCATTACCCATCAGTACTCCAACCATTGGGCCAAGCCCATTGCTACCTTTGTTTAACAATCCTTAGCTATATCAGTGACCTTAGTTTTTCTGTGGATCTTCTTAATACTGATTTGGAATGTGATATTTCCATTGCTATCATATTATTTGCATTTTACACTGATCTATTTCAGAAATTCAATGAAAAAAATAGTCCTATAACATTTATCAAAATCCTTTTGATAAATGTTATACATTGTTTTAGAATATTAAAATTTTAATTAATCTTTGTATACTATTAAAAACTGTATTAAATATTTTGTTAAAAATGCATAATAGTTCCAAGATTTTGATTTGGTGCAACTAAAAAGTAGGAAATAAAATGTACCAACTTAATAATGCTACTATCACTATAACTATAATTTCTGGAGCCATCTCTTAAAATTTATCAATATAATAAAATTAGACAATTTTGCATAAACTATATAGGAAATTAATCTAAGAAGAAATAGAAGATGATGAGCTTGAAGGTGGCAGATCTTTGTTACCGAACAGCATCTAGGAAGGTACCATGCAGTGCTCATTTCTGCCGTCATGTCATGTGAAATTACTTGCGTAACAGGACTTAACATTTAGTTTCCCCGAGAAGTGGGCATACTTTGGTGCTGTACATAGCATTCTATCAGGTGCAACATTACTATGGGCAATTCCTTTAACCAACGGATTAATGTCTTGCTCGTCTCATCCCTTATTTAAGTTAAAAATAACCAGGTAAACCTAACAATAATATATGCAGTAAATTCTCAAATTTGAAAGCAATAAGGGCATGTGTGCAATAACTTTATGCAAACCAAATTTCATTGATTTCTTAATTTTTTTCAACACAATCAAATATGTTACGTAAGTTGCAAAAACATACACATATAGCATAGTTACCATTCTCTTCAGCAAACATCCTGGCCTCCTCACAAGAAACCTCTCTCCTTGCACCATTTTTATTATCCATGCCCACTAAATCTACTTTGCAACCAACCAAAGCAAAAACTGGTCTGTGAGGCTCAATGTGCCTTTTAGCCTCCATCATCCATAAAGGAATGTGCTCAAAGCTAGATCTGTTACATACATCATACACCAATAGAGCACCAACAGAGTTCCTGTAGTAAGACTTTGTTATGGATCTAAATCTTTCTTGACCAGCTGTATCCCATAGTTGCAATTTTATTCTTGTACCATCTTGTACTTCAATTATCCTGGCGAAGAAATCAACGCCCACAGTCGGGTCCGAGAGCTAAAAATTGATGCGTAATTTACTTCCTATTTGAAGTTAAATATACTCACAAAGACAACAACAATTAATGATAAACACCTCCGCAAATTTTCCATCGGTAAAGTATTTTAGAAGTGAACTTTTACCCACTGTACTATCACCAATTAGGATTAACCTAAATTGGTAATCGAATATTGGGTCAACCATTTTCTGAGCATATAATTGGTAACAACAAAGATCTCCTCAAAAACTTGCGTACAAATGAAGCGAAATCAGAATGACATTTCATCATAGAAAATAGAAAACCGGCATACAGATAAACAAAAAAGCTAACACCACAGCTCACACAACGTCGATTCTCATGATTTGTTGCCCTGGTCTACGTCGTGTCTTTAACCAAGTGATATCTGTTTTTTAGGTAGTGTGTAGGTGCAAATTATGTCTGTACAACTCAAGAGAACATCAGCTACATGTTCACACTGTACGCTGCAAATTCTTGACTAACACTTAGTTACTTTTCGATGTTCCACGGTTTTTGCTCTTCGTCGAAATCGTAGTCGTCTCTATGGGCAATGTCAGTTGTAAATTGATTTGTAATTTGTTACTGTTTCCATTACTGTCACGTTGCGCTTCCTCGTGTACGACTTCTCCATTCTTGTTCTTGTTGCACTTGTTTAATGTCAGTTCCTTTTTTTCCACAGTTAGAACTGTGTGTTCTTGTCGTGTGCACGGTGAGAGTTTGCTTTGTTGCCAAGCCGTGAGACGGTGACAA
>DWIB01000266.1:0-11408 GCA_018248155.1 Cressida cressida
TTGAGAAATATTAAAAAACTAAAACAAAAGTTTTGTCTCTCCAGATATTTCATTGTAAGATACGCATTGGCTTTTTTTTCGAGATAAAAAAAATATGATGTGAGACCTGGAGACATAACATTTGCGGTTTACAAACATGCAGAAAATAACTTAGAAGTTAAATACGTTGGTAACAGAAAGCTAAGTAAATATTTAATTTACTTACATTTGTTATCAACTTCCATTTTTCTTTCTTAAGGGAACAAAGAAGAGTAAACGCCGAGCGTCCGATATGTCCAAGTGTTCAAGACCTATTGCGGTTAGTGCAATCGTTTTTTAAATTTAAACTTATCACAACTGAGCACCGTTGAAACAGTTAAAAATTCAAACTGAACTAAGAGAATACACTCCAAACAACGATCACTTTGTCCGGACAAATTGTTTGCACGAATGACGGTGCCTCTCATCTCACTTGACATAACGGACAAAAGCAACAATGCGATTGGTTGAAATCAAATCAGGCGCTGTTTTATTCGATGAAATCGACCAGTGATCTAGGAAGCTGCGTTCCGAAATTCCTTGAAGTATATTTATTTGTACGAATAACGCAACGACATAATTTTAGAAAATTCTTTGTTTAAATAAAATGAATACTTATTTCCTCTAATAGTACTTCATTATAATAAAATTGTCATCATAAACATTAACCAGCAGCGCCATCTCTTGGCAAACATAAAACCTAATCAATATTTATCACTACAAACGTATATTTTGCGATTTTACAGAATATTACGTTCACCTCCTCCATAAAACTATTTCCTATCTTATGCTTACATGTATGAAACGTCTTTTAATCAGTTTTTAAAAGAATAATAAGTTGACTTCATGACTTTACTTGGATGTTGCATGCATAAACTAAAATCTTTTCTTAATGATTTATTGTCATAGTAAACACTGCAGCTATATTTCCAGCGTTAATTAAAAGGAAATAAACAAACATAAAATAAAAACACGTGTACTACGTACATTTAATAAATTAACAATAAATATACAAAAGATTACGCTGTAAATACGTAAATACATTTATATTTAAGAATACATGGACTATAACCAGCTATAGCTAGATACAACTGTTAAAATGTCATTAATCTAATAAGAATACATACAATCATATATTAATAAATTTGTCATTTCTCGCTATTTCCTTCATGGAAAAACGTAATACTATAATATTACATAATGTATGTTTAAGAGCTTAATGTTTATAAGTCAAAAATTTTTCATGGTTTATAATAGTTTGTCTAAATTTTAATAATCACTATGTCTAAGCTAACATAAATACAGACTGTAAATTAAAAAATCTTCAAATACAATTTATACACATTTGTATATTATATAATTCATTGGAATCATATTTACTTTATAAATAAATTAAAACATAAGTAAATAACATAATTCCCTTTCATAAATATAACTATTGACAGGTTTTCAATATAGTCATAAAGTTATCAAAACATTACTCATGGTTAATACTTGGTAATTATGGCGAATATAATTCTTTTTAAAACAAATAATAACAATAGTGAATGCATTGAAATGTGTTACATAAATTAAAATTGAGTATTTTAAAACTTAATTTAGAAACATCTTTACTTCCCCCATGATAATAATTATTTAATAAAAATTAAGTCACTGTGATCATTAACTAAGAAGTGATAAACAAATTGTGCCTTTTTCTTATCAATTATTTGTTTGTTTAACCGTGATTGTGGCTCTTGAATAACATTTGGATTATCTCTGAGGAAGATTGCACCGAATAATGTTGATAGTGTTTTAGCATCAAGTTCATTTTCAATGCTATGCTGCAGAGCTTCTTGGAGAAATTCACATAGGTATAGGAAGACATTCTTTCTAAACTCTGGTAGCTCCAACACAATTTGCTTGCATTGCAAATAGTTGTTTGAAGCACGCAAACAAATTGGATGAAGATTGTATGGAATAATGGGATCTGCTGTACTTTCTAGCAAGAGGAGTAATGCCTCAGCCACAGAATGAATGCTTCCTGGGATTGGATCTACAGATCCATTATCCAGCCAATCCCTGATTTGAAGTACCTCCGAGTGCAAGCCTGGCTGTTCAAATAAATTTGGTTCCTTTAGCCCGTGTAAATATATATGGTCTACTAAGAACCAAATCTCCTTTGGTATAGAATAAGTTGATGGGTTTGAAACAAATTGATCTCTTTTACTTTCTAACTCTGCCAATTTCCCTGCAGGTACTTCTTTTATTGGTACATTAAGATGTACCAAAACTTCTATTGAACATCCGAAACAGCTTCTTTGGTATGTACCATTAACAGTGATGAAAATGTCTTTACCACCATATAAATGTAACACAAGAATGTCATATAACTTGTCAGTCCCTGCATTCATTTTACAAGCAGATGTTTTATTTATAAGCACTTTAAGTTGAATTTCACATGATTCATCTGCGCATATGCACTTCTTATATGGCTCAACTATAAGCCAGTCCTTGCAAAAACTAGTTTCATCTAATTTCTTGATGAATTCAAATTCAACTGGTAATTTACCAGTGTTCTTTATAGTAACTGTTCTTACTTGTAACTCCAAGTACCTCACAGTACCAAAATCTATTTCTGTAACATCCACCTTCACTTGAGGAATCAATTCATTCTCCAATTTGTCAAGTTGTTTGATAACTTCTTCATACACCTTCCTGTATTTTTCTTCATCAATTATTTTAATAGCAGAAGTGAACAAAGCTGAGACTGGTTTGTGGTCACTTATATTCAAGGAAGGGTGACTTCTATAAGCTAGTTGTGTGATGTATTCACCTTTCCAGAATATTCGATCACACCATGCAGGTGCTCGATTTTTTTCACTTGAATCCCAGTTATCTGTACCAGGGTCATACTTGTAAGTAGGTTTGAAGTTAATCATACCCTCAGTGTACCCAGCAAAAACATTGCCAAGCTTGTGCTGTTGTCTGAGTTGATCCCATTCTAAGACTGGAACAAAATTATTCTCATTTACCATTTTCTTTACACTCAATGGATCTAACTCTGTTATCCGATAATTAAGGTCCCCTAACCAATAAATTTGATCATGATCCTTGATGGCTTTCGGTAATTGATTTGGTTGAATAAATCTTGTTCTATTGGAGATGTCTCTAAAATCTTGATTACGCCTTTCAAATTCTTCAACATGGGCAGCTAAATGAGAATTGACAAAACATATTGATGTGTTGTGAAGATCAAACCTTATGGATACTCCACCTTTGTTACCCATTTTACCCATTATCCCAGTCCCCACCGTATCACAAACTACATTATGCACATGTGAAAAATGCTTTTCTTTAATTAATATTATAAGCATCATTCCCACTAATCTCACAATCTCCACCTTGACATATTTCGATCTTGGGTCAACATGTTTTTTTACAGCATTGTACCATTCATCTTCTCTAAAAGTTTGATCAAATAAGAATGTTTCTTTAGAAAGATCTAACTCCTGAAATCCTATAGCATAGATATCTGGAGGTTCATGATCAACACACAACCAACCTTTTAGAGATATCACAGGAGATTTATCATTAACATTCCACGTTCCACAAAAAATTGTAAATCTTTTTGTATATACATACTCAAATTCTTTATCACTCATTTTTCTCTTAATAAGGCTTTCTCTTATGGCCACAGGTGCTGATACTTGTGTATGAGCGACTCCGCTTCTTGGTAGTACCATGGTATCTGCTATCAAGTCTTCTTCTCTTAGGCCTTTGTACTTTTTGAGCCAGACAAATTCTGGTTGTGTAGGCAGCTTGTTCACGGCTTCTATACCACGAAACAAGTCATCCACAAAATTATCAACCTGTGGAGTCATTTGTATTTCAAATTTATACTTATTACTATGTGACTGTAGGTTCAGGTACAAGATTGCCTCAGGATCAGATGGCTTATTATCAATTTCACATTTGAAACTACTGTCTATTGGTAATACTATTTCTATTGATAAATCGGTAAACGATTTCGGTGGGTAGCACGAGGAGAACAAACAAAATACACCTTTTTCGTCTCCATATTCAACAATTGCAAGGAGACGATCCTTTTTTACAAAATCGTGATATAATAACTTAGCATCATATAGAAACGCTGTAACGCGTTCACTTGACAAAAACTTTTCTTGAACCACCGACAGTACTTCCTCGTGATTCATTTTGATACCTTAATTTAATTATCGACTGCAAACCCTTTGACATCGTTCCTTCATTAGCTACAAATAAAATAAATTCTTTACGGAGCTATTGATTTGACAGTTTTGACTATTACAAAATGCGTTCAGAAAGACGTTTTTTTGTTTATCAATACTAAGTTTTACTTCTTTTTACATTCTTATAAATGACCGAAAAACAGAAGTCAGTGAACTACTTTGACTCAGCTGGACTCCTACTTTAAATTGTATTCCTGATGCTTTGTTTTATATAGATTTAAAAAAAAATAATGAAGTAAGAATCCGCACAAAATTAATGTAATGTAAAAAAAAACATACTGTCCTCGTAATACTGCTATGAACATTAAAATTATTGTAAAATATTTAGGAATGAATAGTTTTTTGGAAAAAACAATACAATTTAAGTTTTTAAGCTAAGTGAAGACAAGAGCGAGACGTTTAACTGAAAGCAAATAATACATTCGCTAATAACAATCGGTTATTAGTTGGGATAATACATTAAGGCATAGCACGAAACTCAGACGTCATATGTTAAATATCGTCACCCCATTTATTGTACACTGTTGCAGTGGCGATGATATGAAGATCGCAGCGATACTTTCATAAACAGCTTCAGCATAGAAACTTACCATCCATAGTAGCATATGGTATAAAACATTACATTGGTATATTTATTACTATTTACATTCTAAAACAGGGTAATACAAATTTTTGGGTTAATTTATCGTTAACGTGGAATTGCTTCAACAAAAACATCGATCAATTTGTTTAACAACACATCCCTTTTGCTGTCATCTTGACTTTTGTCATGTTGGAACTCTGGAATTTTTGTCACTTGTTTAGTTCCTATTAGCGTTGTTTAATGCCATATTATTTTAAAATTTGTTCAATTAAAACAACTATATGACAAAGAATAGGCTTCATCTAGCAGTACTTAAAGAATATATAACTGTACAGAAGATACAATAAATGTTATAAGTAAAAATGTCTCCTAACAGAGGCGATGGGTTGCTTGCAAAGGTTGATTTTCCTCTTTATACCCTCGAGACCCTCACGAATCGTCACGTCCTTGTAGCAGGAGGCGGAGGTGCTTCAAATACTGGCGTTGCTAATGGATTTGTGAGTGCCTATTTTTTATATTTAATAAAAACATAACATACATTGACGCTAAAAACATTACGTGTCAGTGGCCAAACAGTCCGAACAAAATGGGTACATATGTTTTAATGAAACACAAATTAAATTTACATTTTTTATTTTAGGAAATTTTCGAGTTATCACACAATGGTAGTAAATTTGTTGCCGAAGAGGTGATGCGCCATGAAACTGGACCTAATGTGGTGATGAACTGTTCCATAAGCAACGCTCAAGGTCGCACATATTTGTGCGCGGGTCAAGAAAGCCACTGCCAGCTGTATAGGGTGAATGTTCGCATGGTTGATGCTGCGGAAATGCGGCGAGGCAGTTTTCGCGCAGAGAATGGTTTGGTCCGCCGTCGACGGCGCACAGTCTCTGAAAACGACAATATATCTAAAACAGAAACCAATTTGTCAGAGAAACGAATATCTTTTGAAATTCGCCCTTGTGACAGCATACAAACTGATTTCAGGTAAAATACTTAAACACACCGAGCAACTATTCAATAGTAGTTTTTTTTATAGGCAATGCATAATTTCCAACTATGGATTTACTCTTGTATTATATTTGAATTCATTTAGAAAATGTGCTGGTTTATCTGAGTAATGGAGATTTACTGTTTTATATGTTTAAGTAAAAACTTTTAAACTTTGTTATCATAACCTTATTTGGGCATCTCTTGTTGGGCTAATAACACTACTCTGGTCCAGTGGGTCAAAATAAACCCTGACACAATTAATTAATAAATAACACTTATATTTTTTGATAATATTCAGTACTATAGTAAAATTTATGTAAAAAACAGAAAAGATTTGTGTTAAACATCACTAAATGTTTGTATGCTAATGTTTGGCAGTAAATATAGACGTTATGTTAGCAACTACCAACTTTGTTAAGAATTTTTTTATTTAATTTACAGTGATGATCCACTGCAGAGGGTCGTGAGGATTAGTCATGATGGTAAGCTGATGGCGACTGGAGGTGTGGATGGGAAGGTGCGCATTTGGAGCTTCCCAAAGATGCAGCTCTTGTTTCTGTTAGATGGACATACAAAAGAGGTTAGTGAATATGCCTGTTATCTTTTTAATCTGAAGCTTAAGATTAACTTCTTAATATCTTTGCTGTATATATTTCAGCTGGACGACCTGGACTTCAGCCCATGCGATACCCAGCTGGTTAGCATCGCCAAAGATGGGCTTGCACTTGTATGGAGCACCGCAAGTGTGCGAGAGCCACTACTCAAGATTACTTGCAAACCGCCTAATGGCACAAAGTATCTTTTTCGACGTTGCAGGTGAGGACTTGCGTTAGAAAACTTTATAAGTAGTAGTAGTGAATACATTATTAAAAAAAAAATAGTTTGCAGTACAACTCTTGTTATTCATATAGAAGTAGTCACAAAATGAAACAACAGGGTTCAAAATGTATTTCTCACTGTCTAGGGAGTTACCACCGCAGCACTTATTTCTGTCGCCAAACAGGCGCACTACTGTTTGGGTTCCGAAACATTACTGTGTTCCGGTCTGATAGGCACTGTAGGCTAACTAGTTAGGGCTAACGAAATTTTACATCTTTTGCTCCTGGGTGGCAGGCAGTCTAGTGGTATGTGTGTACTTTTCTAACTAGATATATATTGTTATGGGTGAGTGTGTCATTTACAATCAGATCAACGTCTCGCTCGTCTTGTTGCTTAGTATAAAAATAAACTAGTTCACAAGATAGTTATACAGCTGCTGCACCATTGAAACAGCTAATTAAATTACTGATTTTTTACTTTGTGTTATACTCCAAGCTATGTATGAGTCACATACAAAGTAGGCAATAGAAGCCATAAGTTACATATAATTAATGGTGCCATCAGGTTTGGCGAGTCGGAAGGTCAGATGTTCACGATCGCGAACCCGCTGTCGCGCGCCGGCAGCGGTCGCGCGCGCGGGCTGCTGCAGCAGTGGGTGCGCGGGGAGGCGCGGCGGGGGGCGCTGCTGCCGGAGGCGCTGTCGGCGCTGGCCGTGCGGGACGACGGCAGGTTCGTCGGTGTGGGCACCATGTTTAGCGGCTCCGTCCACGTTTATATAGCATTCAGCTTACAGGTGACTGATTAATTTATATGCTCATTATTACTAATTAACAAGTTTATTAATTGATGAAATATTTTGGTTTTCGTGATCGTTTTTAATACATTCACTAAAAAAATATGTTGTTCCACTGAGACACTGTTTCACATTCTGATAGTTGTAAACTGTTGTTATCTTTGTAAGCTCTTTCGCTATAATATCATTAGAAAGTGTCTGGTGGTAGGTTTCTTTAGCCGGAGACCATTTAGTAATTCCACTGCAGCTCTCAAATCTGGCAACCTTATTGTGTACCAATTTTATGTATATACAATGTGATGGTAATTAAATAATTTTTATTAGCGTTTCAATGTTATTGGTATCAAAATATTGGTGTCAGGTGAACATCTTGTGCATTTGAACAATACTTGAACATTACTATTTGGATATAAGTAGTAGTAGCCGTCTGATATCAATAAAATTATGCATTGTATATTTTTCAGCGCGTGTTACACGTGCGCAACGCCCACGGCATGTTCGTGACGGGGCTCGCATTCCTGCCGGTGCGCGGCGCGGGCCCGCCTATCGCCAGCCACAGCGAAGCCGCGCTGCTCTCCATCTCTGTCGACAACTGCCTTTACGTGCACAGCCTGTCCTACCCACGTGAGTACACACGCAACCACGCAGTCTTTACTGACCCTGACCAGCCATTACTTTTGATTTTTTGCTATAACATAGCCACTATGTTGTTACTCTCAAGATATTACAACTATGTCATTCTCAATGAAGATACTTCATGGTCATTAGTTATCTAAGAACATGTGACATTTTGGACTGTGTTACTTGAAAATGTAATGTAATCTAAACATTCAAAATAAGTTGCGGTAAATTTTAATGCTGACCATAATTTCAATTTCAGGTACTATACCTGCCTGGGTTGCCATCGTTCTCATCGTCTTTGTACTGTTCTGTACCTTCACGCTATGTTCATATTTAGATATATAACGCAAATGTATTAAAATGTATAAATATAATGAATATTAATGTTTAATGTATAATTCATAGAAATTATGTAAATTTGTAAGTTGCGTTGAGGGTTAGTCTTATTTAATTGCAAATGGCGTCTCGTGCTCATTTCACTTGTATGTATGTATAAATAGGATCAATTTCAGGTTTACTTAAATATATTTCCTTTGAGGTGTTGAGCGTTTGTAGTTTGTTATTAAAATTAATAATCACCTATGTGGTCGATCAAATACGTTATTCGTCTTGAATAGCCGTATGATCTGATACTCTCTGAGCCCGAGCTTCCGGTTACGAATTATTCTCAAATCAGATTTTATAAATATTTCAGGTTTGTCAACATACAGTGTGGTGATGAAACACCATTGATTTTTTTATTTTGAGAGAAAACCTCGAGTCCCAGAGCGGGATTAAGTGGGCTCCTTATAAAATATTTATGGTATCTCAGGGAAGTACCACCACAATTGGAATGGTAATTGCGGTCAGTTACCACCCCTATTGTCAATATGGATTTGGAAGAATTCAGTATGGAATTCCGGAAAAAGAGAAAATTAGTATTTATTTAATCACTATCTTCAACACCCTGTTCATGTGTTCACTAGATTATAGAGACAGAGGTAAAGGATTTGGTCACTGATCGATCAATTCTTCTATCAGGTGTTCCGACCTTTTGCCCTTTACCAGATCATACTGACTGTTAACATTTAACTTTAACTTTATCTGTGATTGTGCTTAATACCACATGTGTAGTTGATACTAGAAGACAAAAATTCCAGTTAATGTGATTCTGGCAGAGAGCGAAAAAAGTAGAAAAGATAAAAATAACCTACAGTACCGGATTAGTATCATAAATCTGTGTGATATGTACACATGAGGACAAAATAAAACAAGTTTTTTTAATAACATTTATTCAATTACATCAAAACAAGTAACATACACATGTATCGTGACCCTTCGGCAAGTTGCATTGTAATACACCGACTAGAGACCTTACCGCTGGACGGGTCGCGGCCGGGCCCCAGCGCTCAGTACCTCGCGGCGTATTTAACGGGTCTGAATCGTACACGGAAGCAATCGCCAGGCCGCGGTCCGTCCACAACGCACAAGTAAGAACATTAGCTAAAGCTTACAGCGGCGGAGACACCAAAGGACACAACATTCAATATTACTATTCAGCGCCTCCGCCATTAATTTCGTTGTCAAATGCATTTCGTTTTGTGCATATAAATATCTAAATGTTGTATATATTGTTGTAACAAAACACGGAAGACTGACAATTTTGTATAGTCTTTACACACGCGAAAGTATTTAATATTAATAATTCATAAGAGATATTTCATTTTTCGAATGATGTAACCTCTAACATACCCGAGCCGCTTAATACATATGGATACGTAGTATATGTAATTTATGATATTCATTTCAGACGCCGAGCCGTTAACTGTGCGTCGCATACATTAAAAATTTGGTAATAGAAACAAAATACGTATTTTAGACGTATTTATCTTTGGGTGGATCGTTTGTTCAGCGACACGGAGCTCGGCGCGCACACACTGACCGTTTCAGTTCCGCTAAACATAAACAACGTTTAACGCACATTCACTTATATAATAACTAATAAATATTTACAACGATTATTACGAAAGAAAACTTAAGAAATTGTTGTATAACGATTTCTTGTATATTTGTATAAACATAACCTAAATAGATAAAAGTTGGTTTGTTTCTTCTAAAATATATATCAACGGCAATTACAATATAATTGCACAATATGCATGTAATGTATATGTAAATATATTAATTTAAATAGCATTTAACATTTAATAACTTTGAATGCACCATTAGTTTTTGTAGAGATTTGTAAATGTGTATAGTTATGCATTAGCAGTAGATATGGTCCCTGGCCGGCTGCGGTCGCGGCGAGGACTACGGAGAGATGCTCCGCCATGACTTAGCATTGCAGCCAGAAACTGTCACCAGTAACATAAATATTGTAGTCCTGGTGAAATTGATCACAAAATTTGTTGTAGTGCGAAACGTTCGACTGGCTATAACATATCGGTTGTCAAATGTTCACACTAGTCGCAATGACTTCGATGTTATCATTCTATGAGCGGTGACGATGACGCCAAAGCATGATGGTTGTCAGCTTTGGTGCAGCCCCCGCCGCGCCGCCCTCGTACACGTTTCTATATACCTTACGACTACGTGCAGTAAATGGCACATCAAATATGCGGAGCCCCAATTTTGCGTACGTAAAAATAAACTCGTAACATACGTATAAAATATCATATCCAATACAATCTTTCTATATAATTATGTCAATGCTGTCACACCACTACAACGTATTTAAGAGTAACGCTGCTCCCTGAGCTACCATTACAACAGCGCGCCCCGTCTTCGAGTGTTCACCGGGTCCTTCGAGTCGGATTTAAAAATAATGACTTATCTATGGACATTTGTTAATTTCGAATAGGAAAAAATCTGACCAGACTCGAATTTGGCTCCAAACGATCGCGCCTGTGTTAGTTTTTCAACAAACGGACACATCAGGGTAGTGAGGATACAGACCCACATTTTACAGATATGTGTCTTTCTAGTAATGACAAATAACAAATTATGCAATTTTACAGAATCTTACTGCAATAGCAACAAGCGGACAGTCCGTGGAGCGGCGCCTCCTTCTATATACAGCTAACACTATTTACAATAAAATTCGATATAGAAAAAACTTAAAAAAAAACCTCTGGTATGAAAATACACATTTCAACATTCGTAGACTTAATAATTATAATAATTTTTACGCGAAAATACATTAGTGGCAACGCGGCGCTGCAGAGCGCAACCAAAACATATAATTAGATACTTTTAGTACATAACATGTAATTAGTTTACTTCGTGCTCAACTTTTGTAAAAATAGTATAAGTTATAAAAAAATTATGTGTACATTTCTTTTACGCGATATAT
>DWIB01000267.1:0-11386 GCA_018248155.1 Cressida cressida
CCTCCCGCCCCGCCCCGCACGCGGCGACGGGGCGCGCGCCGAGCGGCCGCCCCCGCCGTTCGCCGCGCGCCGCCGCCTGCACGCGCACTACAACCCGACGCCCGAGATCTTCCGTTCAACCGTTTGTTTCTCGTTTCAGATGGACATGAAAAGCGTCGGATCCTTCTATTACGATAACTTCGTAAGTATCACCGCAAAGAAACCGCAGCTCGACGTTATCCAATATTTAAATCATTATATATCATAGTAAATGTATCCATTTGCATTTACAGGCGTTTCCCGGCGTGGTGCCGTACAAACGACCGGCCGCGGACAAGGCGGGCTTGCCGGTGTACCAGCCGGCGACCACGTACCAGCAGCTGATGCAACTTCAGCAGCCGTTCGTGCCCGTGTCATGTGAGTACCCCGTGCCGGCGTCGTCCGCCCCGGTGAGCGCGGCGAGCGTGGCGCCCCCGCCGTCCCCGCAGGTGGCACCCGCACTCACGCCTACACTGCCCGCGCCGCAACCCGCCAGTCCCTCCGCGCAACCGGAACCCCCGGCGCCTGACCCCGCCGCCGTAGCGAAGGAAGTGGCGCAGAAGAACTACGCGACGGCACTAGCCCTCGCAGCCCAGCATTCGGCGATGGCACACGCGGCGGCCGCTGCATATAGTCAGCAGCTAAAAGCGCGCGCAAGCGTACCGGGCTTAGTGCGACCGTTTATGGTGCGACCGGGGTGGCCGCCCGTACCGATGCCGGGCTACTACCAGCCACCATATATGTACGCGATACCGCCGCCGACCCCGCCGACCGCCGCCGCCGCTGCTGCCGCCGCCGCCGCGGCCGCGGCTGCCGCCGTCAACCCCTACAAAAAGATGAAGACCACATAAGCAGTGTAGGCTCGCCGCGCTCAGGGGCGGTGGGGCGGGGCGCGGGGTCTCCCCGTAGAGACTCATACGTGTGCGAGTGTTCCGCCTCGGCCTGTCGGGGCGCTAGCGCTAGGCGTGTTGTCACATTTGTATTGTATCACTGTAAGGACTAAGCGAGAGGAGTCGACCTCGCGGACGTCTCGGTAGTTTTACACTATATCTATTCGAATGTATTTATCTACTCACCGTTATTATCTTATGCGTGTATATTTCTCGTATCTACGACTCCGGTAATAATAATGCTTGAGTTGCATGACTGTACGTTTTTTATTACCTCTTGTCGATCGTCGTTATTCGTGAGTATCGTCGTACTGAGAGTTGAGCGCTTGGTCCGTCGATCCCGTTTCCCGCTACGTACACGCTTTCTCTCGAAGGAACTCCGCACGGGTGCGCTTTGGCCATTGTGTCGATCCAGTACCTAGTGGTTACCGGCTTGCAACAGCGAGCCCGCACCTAACACCGCCGCCTTCTAATTTTCGCATGGAATACAATCCACCACCCCTATACGTTTGGCTCATCAGGTATTTTTATCATTATTCTAGTGGCTCCTTGTTTCTGCTATGTGTGCCGAGATTTTCATCAGTAGAGCTGTGCGAGTCGGCGTGCGTCGACCGTACGTTTTCTTTTTCGGCCATACCATCTTTTTATTTATTTTAACGCTTTCTGTTACATGCCTTCCGAATGACCGCTTCGGTTGTCGTCCGCATTGCAAATCTTTTGTCGCTTTTTGTATTCGGATGAAAAGGCTGTGCGCCACCAAACGCCCCCTATGTGGTGTACACGGATGATCGCGGACAGGTAACGTGTGCCGCGTGAAAGCACGCCGATGGGCAACACCTTAACTAGCCTCAACGCACGCTTGTGCCGCAGTCGCTTGTCCCAACTCCACAACTCTACCTACTTGCTCCACCGACGCTTATACGCTACGACGCCTTGTCAATACAATTCATCTGATTTCAAACTTGAATACCCACAGCTCAATAGAAACGCCACTCTTTTCCTTTTTAAAACAGACTTCTTTGTTCACGGGCTAGAAAGCGCTCGCTGTAACCAGTTGGTTTTTTCAAACAAAGCTGTACGCATGCATTGGCTAACCTGCAAATATCACCTCTTCCTATCTCATGAGTTCACCTCTACCAATACGACTTAACATAAACATAGTGAGATTATTTTCTAGGCAACAAATAACCCAATATCTCTCATTGCTAATTTTAAATTTTTATGTCTAAATTACTCTTAAAGTACTACTTCAGTTACACGCTTGACTTTTATGTACATATTATGTACCATAACAAATTCGGTTGGAATATTAACGCTTGCTTAAGTTTTTTGTGGACACAGAAAGAATATAAGATAACTTCTTATACATCGAGCAATTAAAACAATTTCGACATTTTTTACCATCTCTCTGATAAGTGCGTTTTTATAATTAAACACAACGACAAAAGTAAACATAATAACTACAGCACTCTACGAATTTAATAGAACTCAAGTTAAAAATCTGGGAAAAATCTACAATTTATATTCATTTCTTGCATAGCTTGTAACAAATGTGTTCCTTATTAATATATAACACTATGAAATTACGGTAATGCCCATCACGTACACTGCATTAAATGCCACTGATCATTAGGAGAAGCTGTAAATTTAACAGGGTGGACGATATGGAACCTATGGCATTGCTTATCTAGCGATTCATATATTACAATGGTGTTATCATTCACATAATTCCTTGTAGTCATTGTGCTATAACTATCAGTTATATTGATAAATCGAACAGTTGATGCTACAACTTATCTGTTGACCATTTTAATTGTGTATAGAGACATGCTCGCTTTCAAAAATGTGGAAGAAGTCACTCTACAGTATTGCCTTGCTTACACCTGGTAAGATACAATCAGCTTAATATAATATCCTCAGGTAAAGTGATTTCCTGTTGTAAGCCTACACTGGAACACTACTCGTTCGACACCAACCAGTTGCCACAACCCAGTTTTCACACTAATAATAGTATTGCTGGCAGATATTGCGTCGAACGCGAGTGTTTCAATAAGGGTTTAATAAATTGATTTAAATTAACGAAGCCGTTGTATGTTCTTTTAAAAAGTTAATTAAAATCTACACGTTCAACATTTGACATTTGAAATTCACTTTTTTGTTGTTAACTTTTTAACAGATATTACTGAAATTCACCTTCCGCTTAATTCAACTATCAACCGCAAATAAGGGGGTCTGTTCACTTGTAGTTCTTGAAAGTTTTTGATAATATAAAGATTTTTTAAGGTATTTTATAAGCGTCATTGGTAGTTGAAACGGTGGTGAAATAAGAAAATTCGATGTGTTGGTCCTCGTTAGAAAAACATTTTTGTCTTAATCCTATGAAACAGAAATCGTTCTCTTTAATTCGACCAATGAGACATTTCGAATTTTCCTAATATAATAATGCTTAAGTGCTACGCTACGCGGCCTCCGTTCCTGCTTACGATTTTTTGAGACCTCTCTTTCTCTCTGATGCTTACTTTGAAAGTACTCACTGTAGCCGTAAATAATATATACTTGGTTTTCTTTTGTTTGTCGTACAGTAACCGCACTTTCTAATGGTCATTATGTTGCAGTTTGTACTACCACTAACATGTCACGTCAAGAACTGTCATGTAAGCTAAAGGTATAAATTTAATTTGTCTTTTTACATTATAACCATACCTGCCTACCGACGAGCATGACCGCCCTGTGTTCCGCAACTGGGAACGTTCGAAGATGTAGCATCATCACAGCCAAGCAGACACATGTTGTAACTCTCCCTACACAGCCTCTTAGCTTTATATAGCAGCAGTTGGTATTTAAGGATACACTTTGGACGCTACAGAACCTATAGACTGCCCTCGCCCTGGTAAAAGTTGTCTAGCATCATGCTTTAGCTTTTTTGTAAAATATAGTCACGCTTAAATAAGATTGGCTGCGCAATAATGATTATATTTCAAGCGTTCTGCATGCCATTTAGATATTATATATTCATACCTATGTGCATAGTGCAGCGTAATTTAACACTGACTTCTGGAGGTTGAGGATACTCGTATGAAATAACAGACCACTCGGGGCTCGCCTAGTAATGATTAAAATTGTTTTTACACGTCGAATCTTACAATATAAAAGTGACACACCTCTTACGTGCGCACGAGCAAATGAAAGAATGCTTGGAAAGTACAATCATATTGTGCAACGAATCTTGTGAAGTTCTTGTAATATTAAAGCAGCAACAAGATTTGATTTCGAGCCGTTTTGCCTTCCGTGTTACCCGTTCCGTGTTATTTTGTTTTGTACCAGTTAGTAGCGATTGAGAAACTACACACGCATTTGCTAATTTTCGAACCTAACATAGTAATATTCGTTCTTCACCAAGGTGTCTACTATAGCGTAATACAAGATCTCATGTGCAGTCACAAGCTCTTTGATATTACAAAAACTAAATCAGCGATTTTTCAGAAGGCTGTGCAATGAAGATACTTATCAGTGTCAGACGTATGAATGTTTATAAGTGACGATATAGAGTTAGCATTAACACTATTAACATAAATGATTCATAAATAGTCAGATTCTACTTAAATATTTTGCTTTTGATATAAAAGTAAATCCCTTTATTTAGCAAAACATAATTTTGACTCGACTGTTTATGAAGTAGTTTTAGAGTAACAGTTGTGCAGTTACAACCATAATGTTAACGTACAGGTCTGATGATTTGTCAAGCTTTCATTAAGAAAAATTTCTAATAAACTCATAATTTTGAATTTACTTAATGTGAAGAAATGTTTAATATTATTTATGCCATATCACATAAAAGATGAAGTAAAAGAAATCCCAAACAATTAAAAAAATCAAGGTTTCTCTCAAAATGTATATACAAAATATCACAGAGGTGGCTATAGTTTCAATATCAAGCTAAGAAACAAACATCAGCTATAAATTACATTATGGGTTCAACTGTATAACTGTATAAATTAAATTGTTAGTAATATTGATTACTAATTTAATTAATATATGTTTCAGTTACTGGACACCCTCCCGGTGTGCCAAGATTTTAATCGACAAGGATGTACCAGACCTACCTGCAGATTTGTTCATATTCGTGAAGGTATGTGTTCCTCCCTAGTATAATTTTAATTCTCACAAACTGTTTAATGAATATTAGTGAAAGTAAATTTATTCACTTAAATATTTTTTAATTACAAATAACTATTATTACTCTAATAGGAACATCCCCTCGTCCTCTTATGCATGTAAACACATATTTTACCTTTTTATTAGAAACCTTTTTCAGGTAGTGAATATGTAATCTACTGTAGCGTATTTAGACATAGTCTAGTATGTTGCCTTTCTGTTACTGTAATGGTTTCTTTAGTTAGTAAAAACGTTTATAATTAGAAATTTGATGGTAGAAACCTAGTTGTATATAATTGCAGAAAGTTTCTAAATTTGAAACGTTTGTAGCATACGTGTAAGACGTAAGACGTGACGTGCGTTGCAGGGTGCGGGCTGCAGGTGGTGGGGTGCCGCGTGGTGGTGTGCCGCGACGCCGCCGCGGGCACTTGCCGCCGCGCCGCCTGCCGCTACTACCACATCCCCGTACAGTTGCCGCCGGCGCTGCGCCCTCCCTAACCGCATCTCCCGCTCTAGTTCACCGCGCCCCGCACCGCGCCCCACACCGACCCACCTCTCCCTTCGGCTTCCTCTTCCTGCCCTGGCCCTCTCCTAGGTCGCTCCGCTGGTCGCCTTCGCCCCGTATCGTCTGTCACACTCCAAAATGCAAATCCGACCAGACGACCGAATGCTGATAAATGAGTAAATGTTGGTTAGTGTGGAGCGTCGGGAGCAGGTCACGCCGCATTCACCTTCGACCTTCTCCCGCCGAATGCGTCTCAACCTTCGGGAAAGAGTGTGTACATAAGTAGCGGGATATGATTCTCAGGCATGGTCATGCGATTGTGATATGAATAGATTTCGAACCGGAACCGTTTGAATAATTTTATCGAGATCGTCAAATAGTAGTTAGCGAGGTTTCAAATGTTTTATTACTATTATATATTTTTTTTAAGATACGATATGAGTTCCTGTAAAATCGGTGTGTTGGCCGTTTGGCGCCGCACTAAACTTTGTTGTATATAAGCGATGTAATCTGCGGGTGATGCCGCGGCCGCCGGTTGATTGCCGTCGCTGTCGAAACTGCATCACCCGACTCCTAATGTGAGCATTTTTTGTGAGAATTGTGTTAATTTTTATGTACGTTATAAAATTGTTTGATAGAAGACAAGTTATACACTAGATTAGATTAAGTGAATCAGTAAAAAAACACCAATAGTGTAGCCGCTTTTCTCCTTCGGCACTAAAACTTGAAGCCGGAGCACAATGCACGTTTCGTCGAGCGGCGCGCCCCGCAGTCGGCACGAGGTGCGAGGAATTGATCGTTTTTCATCTAAACACCGTTTGAGTGCATAACAACAATATATAGACATGAGAGGTTCGTGCCGGCTCCGCCGTGCCGCGTCGCGTCGTCCAATACACACATTAGCATAGATCGCGACACTCGTAGAGTGATAGGGGGCAGAAAGGCAAACGAGATACATGTAACGTTTTCGGACAATATTGAAACGATGAAAAACACACTTCCATTCACCTACTTAATAGGTTAGAAACTACGTTGGCTTTTATTCCGGATAGGTTTTGCTAGATACTCATTCTTCTTTTCTTTTCCGATTGATCCCCGTCTATCGAAGCACAAAATAGTGAGCTACGATCGAGTCCAATCGTGCTCTCGATGAGTTCGGAGCGTGTAACCCAACCTAGTAGAGTGTATTGTTTTCGTCGTAAACAGTATTAACGTTTGATCAAATGATACTCGTCGTACGTATGTAGAGGTGGTATGCGGATAGAGAGGTGAGGCGCGGAACCCGACGCCTGATAATATTCCTAGTCCATATCCTTTGTTTGATCAGTCATGCGATTAATGTTAGAGTAAAATATTAATTATTTGATTTATTCCTCCCATTTAGTGGATATTTTGATAATGATATATTAATATTGAAATATTTAAGATACATAATACATATTTGATTCTAAATCCTGATAAAGTGACACTACGTTAGTAATTTAGTCGGAGGGATACTTGTGCCGTGATTATATTTTTAGGTATATATATTATAAAATAATTCCTCGCGTCGGAATTAAAGAAGTGATTAATGTAAGCGCGTTATATTTATTGTCGTATCGTAAGCGGAATGCCATATCGATAAAAGAAGAATAGCGGAAAGCGGAGTGAAACTCGTTAGTAAGAGAAGTGGTCGCGTTAGTTGTGTCAGTTGTCAGTTGTCAGTTGTGTCAGTTGTGTTGTTGTCGGCCCGAGCCGCGCGCGGAGGCCGGGGCACGGTTCGCTTTTATCAATACGGCACTTGGATCCTAAATCTAAATCTATAAGTTGGCATCTTATTTTCACTTTTGTTAAAATTTATCGTTTCCTCCATTATTTGTTGTCTCTAATTTTTAAAACAAATTTTTGATCTGACGCATTTATTGTAAGACAATCGATTACTTTTATAATTAATTAGTGTGATAATTATAATTATGGTATTAAATTGCCGTTATGAAAGAATAAAACATCGAAAGTATCCTTCCTGTTTAGAAGGGACTCGTCTGGCCCAAGGTTTCTAGTGGATTTTATATTTTTTCTTTTGTTGTATTTTTAATGTTGAGTGTGTCTTACACATAGTATATTTCATTTTTGTGATATTTTTGACTATAAAGTACTGTTATTATAAATCCAAACGGAATGAATATGATGACCTAATTAAATATTCAAGAATTTATTTGTAAATCACAAAAAAAATGTAAAACTGTAAATATATAAACAAAAAAAGAACTGTAACACAATAATTGGTTATTATATCTCTCATCGAGTACACTGTAAGTTCTTTGAGTACCTAAGTAATGTATCTTATTATTGTAGTAGGTACAGTCTACTAAAGGTGAACCGGTCCAGTGAACAAAGTATTGATAATATTGTGAACATTTTTTTATTCATGAGCAATCACAGAAAGTACATGACATTGTAATATTATTTATGGAATTACTATGTGATGTGATCTTCGGATCAATTTTGAGTACAGTATAGATAATAAACAACTGAATATGTGATTCGTTTATTTTATTTCAACACCAAGTAGAGAGGCATCCTTACATTTTTATTTAACAAATATGTTATAGTAATTTTAAGTCAAATAAAACCACGTGTAAGGTGATTTAAGTTAATAAATTAATGTGTACTTATATCGCATAATACCCGTAAACATTAATTAACAATAAATTATTTAAAACAATCAATGTACCGTATTTACTATTTTCCTCTACTTCAATACGTTGCTGGCTCTGGCGTTTTATATCAAAAATAAAACATCGACTATCAACGTTTTTCCACAAATGCTTTTTAAAAAGCATATAAAGATGTCAAAACTGATGTAAACAAATTATTATTGTCAATTTTTGCCACGAATCAACAGTTCTTTAAAACATTTACGCAATTTACAATAGAAAAATCGTTTTTATTTAATAACAAAATAATATTAGTCTAGTACCTTTCTAAAAATCAGTACACAATTCATTATGGATTTAAGATTTTTACAATTAAAAATAATATCTGTAACTCAAGAAACAAATGTTTATTATTAAAAAGGACTATCGACCATATAAAACAAAGTTTTTAAAAAGTACTACTGTATACTTATTTTTTAAATCATGCTGATGAGTGATGTATACTGACCTGAAAACGGTTATTTAATATTCAGATGAAATACACTTTTATCTTTAATTCAAAGGTGTACAAAACATTCCCTGATTTTATTTACACCTGACCTCCAAGGGAAATAGTTGAAATATAAAAGTTATGATGTGGGAATATTTAAGTCAAGTGTGAGAAAGCTTCGCTTGCTCTCTAACACAAAGATTATATAATTTTCCGTCAGGTGTGGTTGCAGTTAAACATTACAAAAAATAAATATGAATGAAGTTTTAGAAAAAAAAACGTGGTTTTCTTTGCCCTATTTATAAGATGAACGGACTAGAAAATAGTATTTCGTTCCGTCTAGATTCAAGAGCGTTTTTTAATTGGGAAACAAAGCCCTTGACCCAGTTTTGTCTAAGCCAAAGTAAATGTGTTTTATTTCTACATTCAAAACATTATAAATAAAATTATACATTCATAAGTCATTTTCTCACTAACTCGCTTTTCTAAATATTTTAAATACAGAAACCAAAATATTTCTTATTGTATGCCTTTGTAGGTAATACAAACTATGTAAATATTAAAAAGCGCCTCCTTTTTTTAATATTAAAAAATATTAAATTTCCTTAATTTTATTTAAATAGTTATAAATAATATACACTGCTGCAGTAAAATAGAAACATTTCGACAAGGACACCAAAAAATTTGTATCTTCACTGCTTTAACTTTATTTCCTATTGAAATACTCGTAATGTAGCAATTACATGAATAATTAAAAATCTTCTGCTTCCCTCTTATGGGAACACGGTTTGTGCGTGAGCTAATGTCCAATGTACATACATATGATAAAATGTAGAATGCTTTATATGCCCTCTGGTATAAATACTACAGAAAATTTATAATACATTTGTTAATCTATCACCACCACAAAGGTATACAGGACACATGGGTCCTGCCACTGCTCATGGGTGCACCATAGTGTATTTCATTACCTCGATTACAACACCTAAATGAAATTAGTGTTCTCTTTTTACCGTAGCGACAAGACGTTTTGTTTTGCTCTTCTTTATTTTCTTCAATTTTTTTTATATGCTAAACATTGAAAAGAAATGGTAAAGTGCAGGCTATGAACACAACATCAAAAAAAAACTGAACGTGAGCTGAACTTCGAAGCTTAATTATAGATAGTTAAATGTGCTAAATTGTTGTATACGAGGTAATAAAATGCACTGCATAAATTACTACAGAAATTGTTTTTTGTATACACTGTTATTGTTGATACAATGATAAAGAATTTAATTATAAATCATCGGTACGTCATAAATATAGAAAAGCTATTACGCCGAGAATATGACGATTTCTTTACAATGCTTTACCTCACAGGTAGATTAAGGTGAGTGGGGACAGTGTAGTGCCTCTCGGAGGGCGTTCTGCCATCTTACAAACCGAGCCATCACGGCTTCATGAATCGAGCACGCTGAGCTTTTGGCACAAATTTTTATCAAGATATAATATATCAACTTGCTTCTCTTTATATGTCTGTGAACATATTTCTGCATCGCTTTATAGCTCCAAAGAAAAACATTTCATGTTTTTTAATGAGTGCCCAAAACATTGAATAATTTTTTAACTAGAATAGGCTGGCCCTTGACCACGATCCCATCTGATGGAAAGTGGAGATGTAATCTATGTGGAGCGCGCTACTCTAGAAAAAACCTATTCACTCTCGTCGTCAAGACTCCTATGTTATAACGGGACGGAAACACCGATATCGGCAAACTTCTATAACTTCACTGTTTGCATTATAAAGGACAAGGCGAAAACGTTCATCCTTGCATGCGGAATATAGATTACGAAAGAATGCATATGAGTCGTGTGTCTTATCGTCCGATGATAGAAATCATGTGTCTAAATTTGGATCATTGAAAAGAAATGGGGAAATTAAAACAACAACCCTGTTGTAACAAGACAGACTTGGATTAATATTTTAATTTGTAAACTGATTTTACCAAAATTTCTTCCCTTTTTTAACCTTTTTTAATTTATATTTTATTTAATACATTCAGCAATTCCATCCTAGTGTTTGCTAGAAGTAAAAATAAATATTAGTTTGTAATATATTTTAATAGTTACTAGAATTTTGCATATTATACTTATTATAGTATATTAAAATAGAAATTCGAGTAAAATAGAAATTAATACTAGAAACGTTTGAAACTTATTCTGTATGGTTTAATGACTTTTGCTTCAATATTATGGTCGGTAGAAACAGTTATTTATGTCAATGTCAAGACAACAAAAGTAAGTGTGCTATGAAAGAGCCTTAAGCCGTGAAACTCATATTAAAAAAACACTGAAGTGAGTGCAAGTAGATTTCATGATTATTGCTAAAACACATATTTTTTTATTATATTGTAACGTTCTTTATATAATGTGTAAGTGCTTTTCTTATGGAATCAATATATGATTTTAATGTCTCTGAAGTTCCTTCGCTAAGACAGTACTGTTCTTCTGAATTTCCTACACTTTGAAGCTTCATAAAGAAAAAATAATAAGTTGTTTATATTATAATTTTATACATCATATTTATAATAGGTGCTCTTTTACAGAATTACTTTTTACAATCTACAATGTTTGCTAGTTTAAAAAGCAAAATAAAAGAAGAAACTGGAAGCGATCTAAGTAAAATAACAAGTGGCTGGCGTACAGGTGG
>DWIB01000268.1:0-11375 GCA_018248155.1 Cressida cressida
TCAATTTCTAATGCCTAAAATTCCTCCTCCTCTATCTTTTAAAATATATTTCTACAAACACAAGTTCTATTGCATTTCATGTATATTTTAAGTAATATCTTTAGAAATAAACAAGATTAACTGTTCATGGTGGAAATCTATAGAAAGAAGTTCTACAAAATACCTATTTAAAGAGTTACGATAATCGTTTTCAGAATTTTTCACAACTTCAAACTAAAACCTCGTTCTTGTACAAACGTATTAGTTATTGAGACGTTTTAGCCGCACACTCCTAACTAAGTTCTTAAGTAGCCTAACCTGATGAGATAACGATAAAGAAAAAAACATTCGGCCATATATAGTTTCTGTTAAATTTGTAGAAGAAAAACAGTAAACAGAAATAAGAATGATTTTGTTCGATTATTCTCTTTAGTTAAGATGCCTCTTTGACAAAGACGTGAAAAGCGCCGTAGCTAGTGAAAATAGTGATATAACAAAACTTAACCAGCTCAATGTGGTGCCGTGTATACTATCTTAAATTGAATCACATTGTTATGGGTGAGCGTATCATTTGCCATCAGATTAAATTCTTGTTTATCTTGTTGCCTAGTTTGTAAAAAAGAATATGGACACAGAAATCGGCCAAACTGCGTCCATAGTAACAATATTAGGCGTAATAGAAATTTGGTATAAAATTAAGTATTTATGCGTAACTAAAACATATGTTTTGGCTTTTAATATAGAAAAAAAAAATTATGTTTTGTTATATTATTAAATCTCGATCAAGTTGTGGCTGCATGGTCTTAAAACCTTGGCCTGTTTCGAAAAAATGCTCTGTAAAAAACATTGTTAGTTTATGTTTTGCTTATGTTTGCACGTTTATGGGTGTACACAAGTTCGTGATTCAATTCAGTTGTTTGCAGCAATTTGCAAATAGTCATGAATTTTACTCCGGAGTTATTGGCGCTACAAGGCGTCATATTATCTGCAGACAACATAAATTCATTTTCTGAACTAACAGAAAGAGGAGGTAAGAAATATTGTCAATGTTATCGAAAATCAAAGCCTTTTCCATTTCTAATATGACCGTACCGATCTTTGTCAATAAATTACATAACATCATTAGCGATCTTATTTCTGTTACCTGTAATAATCATTATAGTCAAATGGAGAGAATGAAGTTTTGTTTTTCATCTAATTTCCTATCCTTTTTAACAGAGCAATATTTAAAGCAGCGTTTATGCTCTGCTAAAACGCTGCTTTAAATATTGCTGCTATATAATTCATAATAACTGGCATTGACTGACGATATATTCAATACTTATTATATATTGATAACTTCATCACTAAACATCTGTATTAATTTAACATTAAATTTCAGGAAATGAAAATAAAATTAAAGAAGTTGTGAAATGTGTAAAAAACTTTTTAGTAAAAGAAAAATATATTAACGATGTTTCATTGTTAGAAAATAATTTAACAACTTTACGAAAATTCGCTTTTTATATTGTCCTTAATGCTGATTTGCCAATATTACAGACTATGGTAGAAAAAGATGGAATAGATTTCCTTATTTGGACAGTACCTACTATACCAAAATGTTTAATGTGTGAGATGATGTGGAAATTACATATGGACAAATTTGTCAATGAAGTAATTGCATTCTGCTGCCCACAACTTAGTTTAGAGGTAGCAGAATCATTTATTAATCATATGAAGTACATAAATCCTACGGAAAGTGCAGGAAAAGTCACTATTATTACTGCAGCTTGCTACAAACAAATATGCAGACTTAACTTTTTTAATGTGGATGCTGGTTTCCTAAATCAAGTATTTAGTGTTTTCCATAAGTGCTTAAATTATTTTGTAATTCCTCCGAACATTGAAAGGTTACAAGGACTAACTCAAAATCAAATGTATAAGTTTATAGGAAAAAGTTTACATACACTACTTCTTTTGGTTTATGAATGTTTTGATGAATATTATTCTACTCAAAAATTTGAACTCGGAGAAGTTGGAGACATTTATATGTCAACATATAGTGAAGAAAATATTGTTAATAAAGAAGATGTTAAAACGTTTGAAAGTAAAAAAGAGATTTTGGATTATCTATTCAAATGTCACGAGGCTTTGTTAGATGTATTAAAAGAACTAGTAATGAGTGTAAGTGTTGATATATATTGTACTTGGTGTGAATTTGAAGAGAATGGTAAAAGTATGCAACAAGTTATAGGAGAACTTTGCTACAAATTACGTGCCAAGCTTGCAAACATTTTAAGTTTTGCTGATCATCCGGTAGTTGAAATGCTACACCAGATTTCCTGCAAGCCTGTAGAGATAAAGGATATTATTAATTCATCTGATTCAGAAGATATTATTAAAAATATTAAAAATAACATAGATAGGCACTTATGGATTCAGGCACTATTAGACAAACACCATTTATGTCATGATCTGATTTTAGTTGAAAATTTAACATTGAATCTCAAGCTATTAAAGAATGATGATTTTCCTAGATTGTATAACATATGCTTTGATTATATTAGTAACTTTCATGAAAATAAAGAAGCAGTTAAAGAACTAGCTATAAAAGCTTTTCAACTTTGTGATCCTGCAACAAAACTTGCCCTTGCAGAAAACACTTTCAATGGAAATTGTTTTACAGATGAAATGGAATCTGTAGAGTATGATAATATGTCAACAGAGATTTTTAATAAACTAATAGCTAGTCCAGATGCAGATTTATCTCAAATATTAACGATACTCATACAAAATCCTAAAAAGACATTTAAAAAAATATTTTTTCTGGCAGCTGAAAATATTGAGCAGAGTGTTATATTTGGCAGAACTATGAAATATTTAAAGAAGTATTCGAATTATTACTATAATCAAGATGTAGAGGCATGTGTTACAAGAACATTGCAAGATGTTATCACCTGTGGTTTAGAGAGTGAGAAGAACCAAAATAATTTCATCAATTTCATATTCTTTATGAAAGACGATGGCATTATATCGGGAGCTAAGCTGCTTCTCCTGATAATTATGCCAAATTTATATGAAGCAATGTTACACAATGAATTAAAAAAGATCCATCTTTACATTAAAATGTTATCTAAAGTCTACACATTAGAAGAACTGCTAGAATACAGAGCTCCATTGTTAGCTATGATAGCACAAGTGTTAGATGTTGTTCGTTGGAAAGCTCCTACCTACAATGCTCTGAAACCATCTTGTTTGGAATTAGCCATTGAATTACAGACATCAATATTCAAAACTTATGAAAATAATATTCCAGGTATTCTTTTTCATTATTCCTTATTTTATATACATATTAAGACCTCAATTTGGATTGTGGTTTACGTTAAAAAAAACTTAACAGTTTCTACAGCAAATCTTTGAAAATTTAACAATGTACATTATTTTCATTATCAATAATGTTGTAGCTACACTTCCAACCTACTGTATGTTATAATTATTTGTGTAATTTTTATTATTACCACCAAATTATTTCTATTTGTCTTTTAACGAAACAAACATCTTCAACAACAATGTTTATAATTTGTTTTTTCAGAAAATGAAATGAACTGGTTAATGAGCAAAGTAAAGAAAAATAATCCTCTTAACTTATACTACTATAAAATGTTATGGAATCCTCCAGGGGATACTTACCTAGAAGTATTAACCGGCATAAATTTGCAGGCAGATTACGATTCAGAGAATCTTAAAAGGTGTATAGCACAAGTGAGTTTTTTAATTTATGTAACTAAGTATGTAAGTAACCAGAATGTACACTGTGTATAGTTGTTAATTGTATTGTTAATATAATCACTATGTGGTTCTCTTTCTAATTAGACACTATTTCTGCTTTGCTAACACTGTGCCTCCACAGGGTTGCTGACACTGTTATTAATTATGGTGTATTATAATAAAAATTAATAATAATAAATTTAATATGACTAAATTGGAAGAAAACTTCCAACCCTTATATAAATATAAAATCGATCATAACTTGAGGAAACTGACAGTACGTGTAGGTTAGTTGATTTCAAAAGTTATGTCCCATATAAATAGTTTGATTTTTTCAGATTTTACGTTCAACTGTGTTACACGAATGGTTTACTTTATGGAATAGTTTAACGCCTTTTACCATCGGCACTAGATTGAAGTTATTTCGGGACAATTTAATTGCATTATCAAAACTTTATAAAGACAAACATGCGGAATCTTGGGAATGTCTATTGTATTGCTACAGAAATTTCTTTCAATTAATTAGGGTAAGTATTATATTAAAAAAATATATATATATCATTCAATTAACTGCTATATTTTAAACAGAAATATTCTTAATACCATTTAAGTTCTTTTGGAACCACAAACCGCTTGCCTTGTATCTCGGAGGTCTTCTATGTAAATGTATTACTTTACCTTTTCACTAAAATATCGTTTTTAATTAATATTCCTGTTTTTCAGTATAAATATTTACATGAACCGATAACGGAAGATAAAGTGGTCACGGTGATCGATAATATCGCAGCATTAGTCAATTTATTGGATGAAGAGAAGGAACAAAAATTCCAACCGGTGCCATTACCATTGTTGGCGTACCTCGCAGAGAAGAGATCCTGTTACACGAACTACGTAAAAGCATGTATAAAGAACAGCATTAAAAGCTCTTTGTTTGCATCTATGGTAGAAAATATTTTGTTTACACATAACAAATAAGGTTTTTATTATTAAAACAAATTGAGTCAACAGTTTTTTTTTTCATTTTTACTATTTGGATGCAAAAATAAAACTATGTCAGATTTTTAAAAGTTTTTAAATATCCGAGTGACCAATAATGATATTAGTCATGTCAAAAATCTTGTACAAAAATTTTATATATATAATATGATATGCCTTAGTAATAACCGCAATGATTGTTTTATTTTGGTCTTCTCCCCAATTATGGCATGAGCATGGTTTGTGTGAGCCAATGTCAAGTAATAAAATATAGAATTCTTTATATGCTCTCTAGTACAAATACTACAGATCATTAATCTAGTACCACTGCAAAGATATACAGGACATAAATGTTTTTTTTTTATAAATATCCTTTGCTTTTAAACATTATGAAACAAAAATTATTGACAACTTTTTCATTTGACACAAACTTCAAGTAATGTCTGAAAAAAATCATGCAATGATTTTAATAACATTGCTTAACTCTTTATGTGGCTGTGAAGAAAATGTTCAAAAATCTGAGGATGATTTTCCCAGCACTGAACAAATCTGGGGCATGCTCGGTGCAATGCTGGGGACAATCATATGTTGGATCATTTATTGTAAGGTAAATCTGTAAATTTTTGGATACTTATATTTCTGATGCATTATTTGAAATAGGTCAATACCATAACATCCATAAGAGGATAAATAATGAAATGAATATTTAGAAATAATCATGAAAATCAACTCTAATAAACAAAAACTACATAGTTGATGTTTTAAACTAAATTTCAATCATATATAGTACAATAATAATTTTAACATATATTTAACGACTTTTTACAATCATTAATAACCAGTCCTGCAAATAAATTATTGGTTAATTATTACAGGGGTTGTACAAAAGTGATTGCTCAGAATGCTCTGTTAGGTCGATTAACGAATCTTTTTTGAAGGATTGTTACTGCAGAGGAAAGTTACAAAATAAACAAAAAATATAAAATAAAATTTATTGTATATAATAATTGATTTTCTATTATGGCAATTCATATAAAATAAATGATTTTTCATCAATAATACACCCCCAAATACCCCCACAATAAACATCATAAAATACCCATATATGATTCATTAACATAGCATAAAAGTCTTCATTAATTGTACACTAAAATGTATTATTTAAGAAACAAATTTTCTCCTCCGATAGAAATTTTGAGCTGTCTTGCAGCATATACTTCTGTTGATCATCCACTTGCCCTTTCTTCAAGAGGTGAACCAAAATGTATTGATATGGAAAAACAGGTACATTGTGGTGAAAGAAGAAACGGAGCTTAACTCTTTCTATTATCTTCATATCAACAAAACAATAGTCAGCAGAGCAACAGCTGCCCGGGGTTCTGAAACAGAAAATGATGTTACATATAACAATGACACGACAGCAGGCTGGGTAAACTTTCGGGTGTTAGGACTTTGTTACCAGAGACTGTCTAGGGAGGTACAACTGCAGCATCCATTTCTGCCGCCAAACATTACAGTGTTCTTGTCTGATGGGCGCTGTAGCTAGTGAAATTACTGGAGTAATGGAACTTAATATCTTATGTCTTGTAGTAGCGGGCCAATGTTGTGGTGTATGTACCACTCTACTAGTGCTATGTTGTTATGGATGAGCGTTTCATTTACCATCAGATAAACGGCACCCTGGTCTCGTCGCTTATTTAAAAAAATCTAAATGTTCAGGCACAGTCTAAGCGCCAAGTACCACTTAGACGCTTAGAAATTAAGGTGTAACATTACCTTAGTAATTTCATTACTTACAAACCCGTTCAAGCCAGAACATGGTAATGTTCACACACTGTTTTGCATTTGAAATAAAAGCTGCGGTTAGACCTACCTAGACAGTCTCCGGATACAGATTACTACTACTAGCAATAATATATGCAAAAAAATAGGAGTTTAAATCTAATACAACATCAAGAACTAAAATTTAATAAAACTGAATGTTACCTCGGATCGTATGTCAGCGGTTTTGCTTTCAGCGTTTTGAAAATCATTTGATAATATTGTCTATATTTTTTCCTCATAATAAGGACAATCTCCTTTCCTTCAAATGGATATTTGGCATTGGGAGCTTCCAGTTCCAAGTGCCAATACACAGCTGCCTTCGCTAACTCAACATTTGTTGCGTCCATCTCAACCATTTTAGGATGCTTCAACCACTCGTACATGTCCTCCTGAAAAAAAAAGGAAAAGTATAAATTTTTAACACCTTTGGCCCCTGCCGCCAAACAGTAGTGGTCAAATATTTCAGGTTCCAGTGTGAAGGGTGCTGTAGCTAGTGAAGTTACAGGGGTAACAGACCTTAAGATCTCTTATCCCTGAGCTACAAAGTGTGGTATATATACCATTCTAACGTAGCGCCACATTGTTATAGGTGAGCGTAACATTTACCATCAGATTAACGTCTCACTCATCAAAATATAAAAAAAAATTATTAACAGTACTTACGCGCATAAACTTCTTGCATCTGAAACTGTCGTATATAAAGCTGACATGCAACAACCATTTACCAGTCGCCAGAGAGCACACCATCATACCTGTAAACGTGTCGTTCGGTAAAATGCATATGAAATGTGTTGCCTTCATTTCCATCTTAGTGTTCTCCGCTACCACACCGCCTAACTCATTGATCATTGCCACAATACGATCACGGTCCTGGAAAAAGAAGATAGTATTTATTAAACTTAGGGTTTGCTGATTTATTTACATTGCTAATAGAAAACTTAGTGTCACTTACATGAATAAACTCAGATAACATGAAAACTTTTTTATCACACGCACAAATTAAATTCTGTTTCATCCTCCATGAATCTTCTGAAGCGCCACTAGGAGAATTGTAGTCACTATCTGTAATTTTTTTTAAAAAACTTCAGTACTCACTGTAAAATGTTAACATTTAAAACTAATGTTTTACTTACCTGATGTAGTTTCAGGTAATGTAGCTTTTAAAGTAGTCGAAATAGTTTTAGAATTTATTGGGACGTAATCATTGCTTTTTCTTCGAAGCCTATGACTATTAAAATATTTTCGGAAAGGTAAATATTGTGATGTTTTAGCCTTTCCCGTTTCAATCCAGTTGCGGAAGCTAACTTTTTTTGGTGTACTTTGTTTGCTTGGTGCTCTGAAACATGAATATTAATATCAATTCATTCAAAATATCACCCTTTTTACTCTGCATTCCCCAAGACAATAAAAGAAGTAAACAATGAAAAAGCCCCGAACAAGATTGCTTATGTACAATAAAGCAAGAATTATGTACCTATATAGAATTAGTTTATATTTAAACTATTTATCTTGTTAGTAGAAGCCCCATAACAATTCAAAGAGATGTTGACACCGGTCATGCCTAGATTCTGTTTCAACTCACTCGCTCCCTAATTTAGAAAGAAACGATTTGAATGGACTGGACTTGGGTGTTTCGTTATCTTCAATTTTTCTGCATTCGATTTCTTGATAGATATCTTCAATAGACCAACCTATTTGACGTCGTACAACTTTTGGTTTCCTAATTTTTTCTAAAGCAGGGGCAAAATCTACGCAATCCTCCCCTCTGTCATACATTGCCCTCACTAGCTTAAAATGTGCATCTTTCAAATGTTCTAAATACATTAATTTGTCAGGATTCATTTCATGGCACAAAGGACATACATAATTAAGTAATTTAACATTTGTTGTACATAAATTTAAATGAATGACATAGTCATCATAGTTATCATATTTCTTTTCACAAAGAATACACGGTACACTAATATGTGCCGATTGATTAGATTCAAGTATGTTAGGTTTCACAGGCGATATAGGCGGAGTAATATCTGCTGCAACAAGAGTCTCATCGCTACCTGAACTAATTCCTGACCTCTGCATCTCATTGTGTTCAATTGTGCAGGTTACATTGCAAGTGTGTGCCCCAAAAGTGTTATGCGGTTGGCTACAATATACGCATTTAACAGAATCAACATCACTGTCGGTCTCATCACTTATTTCATCAATAGTCTTCAAATGGGGATCATTTTGATAATCTCTAATATTATTTTGATCATTTTCACCTTCAACTAAGTCATTATCAGAATGTATATGAAATTCTTGATTATAAAACTCATTCAAATGAGGAGCAGTTTTTTGATGATCTTCCTCTGTATTGGATTAAATAAATACAAAATTTATGATTAGAATGTTTAATGGTATAAAAATGTATAATTTTCTGTAGTACTCAAATTAAAACATTTTCTATTATTTACTGAAATGATAAGAATGCTGAAAATTCATATTAAAAGAGTATCTTCCTCACACTCAGCTTTTTCACTTTTTCAGCACTAACTTAAGTAATGGCTGTATAACATTTGCAAGTATAACTAATTAATAAAATTTATACAATACATACCAGAGTTTTTATGGAGAATAATGTCTGTCCTTTCACATTGTTGCTTAAACAAATAAGCTGTGCTTAAGTTTTCTACACAAGTTGTGCAAACCCGATCTGATAGACCATCACCTTCATATATCTAAAACAAAATTTATAAATGAGTTTGTATTTCTGAATTGTTTGGACTGTAAATTATTACTGCCCATATGCTTTAGTATTCAGTTTATAATTATTGTTATTATAAACAAAAAATAACTAAGATATATTTTGTATTCTAAAAAAGCAAAATGATAAAAAAAAGTTTGTATAGTTAGCTGCTATTGGCTTTTTTGCATTCTGATCTATGAATCCAATAAATGTAATTCCCACAACACCAAAAACCTAAATATTTATGAATTTAACATAAAATCTGAAAGTTAAGAAGAAACAATCAATTTGGAATACGTGATGACCTGATAATTAACATGCAAGTGTCAATAAAAGTAGAAAAATTTTATAAGAGATTTGAATATAAATTATTAATAATGTACGAGAAAGTTTAAATCTAATTAATAATAAAAAATATTAGAGTACGCTTTACAATGTTTTAAGTAACTTCATGAAAATGCAGTGTGAAGTCATTGTATAACTATAGTTAACTATATTTTATATCTATATATTAAGGTTATGGGATAGAAAATTCTTTTAAAAACGATGATGTCGTATATAATAAAATAAACAAACATACCCGAACGTTAGCAAATGCCATAACCATGTCTGATAACTTAAGAGATCCATCTTTATCGAAAATTGAACAGAACTCCCCTAGTTTTAGACACAACCTACATTTCTGGAAGGTTTTAGTCATTTTGCTTTAAGCGTTCATAATGTTACATTCATTAATTGGGAATAAAACAAAATGATATCTAATCACGTCCAACTCACATATTTAAAAACAATGAATAACTGACATCGCAACTCAAAAAGTGACGCTCAAGCTCTACCATAGATACTCGTCTCTAACGGTATATTATACATGGAGCTTATTACATTCATTAATTTAAAATGTTTCCTATAACAAATATAAATAAAAAACATAGAAATATTTGAATTCGACTTATGTCTACATAATATTGCATTTAATAAGAATATGATAATTAGGTCCTCTGCCAGAAACCATCATTTTCTTATGCCTTTATCTTTTATTTATGCCGCCAACCCTTTTGTGCCACCATTAATATGTTTCGGAACGACTTACAGGTGCAAAAGTGTGAATGGTTTTCAAGTAATTCTTAACAGACAGGTATTTCACAGACGAAACATTGTATTTTTCATCCAGTGTTTTCTGCATTTGCGGCTTATTGGGTACGATAGTCTAAATAGAATCTAAATCTTTATGTTTATGTACTTACCAGATTTCTTTTTTCAAATGCTTTCAATACTCCCGCGAGAACCAGTTTTTTCAAAAACAAATTCAACGTTTCAGACATTAACCTACGGGTTCGCGCCTTCGCACAAATTGTTGCTATAAAATATTTAACCTATCCGTATGACAATTCTTTTGTTGTAATTGGTAACGATTAGAGATAGAAAAAAATAATAATTTTATGATAACTTGATAATTGCTCAATATTTGATTAAAGGCTAATATGGTATACACATTTCGCACACATATCCCCATGAGATACGCAGGTCTCATCTTTATCTCAATAATTTCACTACCTCCAACGCTCTTCGAACCGGCATAAAGCAATGTTTGTATATAGTATAGTACAACTTGGTAGCTGAGAATAGATCTGCGGTACCTACCCAGATGATATCCGGTATCTTCATATTAATTTTTTCTCCGGAAGATATAAGGGCTGCAGTAGTGTAAAGAACTCAAAGAACCCGACTGGATGTGTATGGAGAAAATAACGACGTTCGAGTAATATAAACTGTGCCAATGCTATTCTACGTTTCTAAGATAGGGAACCTTGTTTTAATGAACAAGAATTCATTCCCCGGCACAGGTGCTTTTATTAGGCGTGTGGATTTCGGAATTTGTGTATATATTTTCAGGTATCATTTCAAAAACCTACTAGTATTATACAGTCCACTTATCCACAGCACTCAGTGTTCGGCACTCAAAGTTCACAAGAATCGTTGTTTTAAAACGATGAAACCTAAATTTATTTGCTATTGCTTGAATAAAAAGGCGAATACTATGGTACCATTTATTATCACTGTATAGCAAATGGTGTAAATCAACATCCATAATACTAATTAACAACATGGATACTTTACCTAAAAT
>DWIB01000269.1:0-11353 GCA_018248155.1 Cressida cressida
TAGACTAACTGTATAAAATAAATGGAGCGTTCAATTTAAAACCGTTTGGTTATCACCGCAACTCTTATTCCTGTCTCTAAAGAATAGTACGACAATTACCGTCAGGGAATAGAATTAAAAAGGAAAGCTATGTTATTTCGTTATACTTATGAGCAAAATTCCAAAAGCATGGCTCAGTTTTTTTGATGATTTTCACCAAAAAAAAAGAGATTAGAGGCAAAAATCGTAGTTTCACCACTATCAATTATATGTATTCGTACATACTATTATGCTATCTCAAAATATAACGCAAGTAGGTTTAACGGCTACCTTTATCTCAAAGGACAAACTAATTTCTATCACAGTTCCAGTATGAAAATCCTGAATGCGTTAATTTCACCAAGCCATAGAAAAGATTAAAAAGTATAATCTACCTCTATGGTCTCCTCCTCAAATCCCCGGATGTTTTAGCATAAAAGCTATTGATGTGGCTATATTTGAGACGAACCTTTGTCCCGTAGTCTGATATTCTAATAAACGAAGATGAATTAGATTATTTCATACTTTAAATTACATCATTTAAAAAGAGTGGAATGAAATTTACATGAAAGATAGTAATTTTAAAAATAAATCGCATATGTCAAGGTAAAGTAATTATATTAAATAGATTATTTACAGATTGTGGTCAACATTTACCACAATGCAATGATCGTTGTGGTTTCATTATTATATAAATTAGCTTTATGCTAATTTCTATCAGTAAATTTTTTATGCTGTCTCTAGCGATTAACTTACATGTAATTGAACGTATGCATGTCACTTGGTCTGCTTGTTTGTCAGACGATGTTATAGTTATTCAATTCAATCGCAAGAAAACAAGTTACCTACATCGACATTCAAGGTAACTTTGTCGCCTTCACGAAACTAAGTAATAGAGTAGACTGCGCAGAAATCTGTGATTTAAGTCATTACGATGTCTAGAATATATTTTTTTCGTCCAATAGATACAGCTTATTATCCCTGTATAAGTTGAACACCGAAATAATAACTAATATGTTACAAAATCCAAATATAGTATGTTTTTATACCGCCACCGCCCTTTAACCTATGGATGTTTAAGCACACGGCTAACATTCAGCCCTTCGATTTTGTCGATATTCTACGCATGAGAGTAACAAGCCGGCTCAATGTTTAAATCTTCAGTTATGGCGAAGGAATCATCAATAGAATAGTGAATAGGCTTTTTCTTGACTAGTTCACTTTACAACATAGATTACATCTCCACTATTCATTAGTTGGGATCGTCAGACATCCAGACTATATAAATTTAAAAATGAAATCGACATCGAATATCAGAACTTCTAAATCGATTTTAATCGCAACCTAATTCAACTAAATTCTGGATACATTTAATGGTTACACAGGCTATCCTGTTTTGCTCTATTCGGTTACTGTTCTCCAACTATTTTCACTTTGCACATTACTTCATCGCGTCTAGAATCGTCAATTAGTCCTCGGCGGTACCGTCTCAAATATGACAGTAGTGATCCAAACACGATCGGATTTAAGGTTTTTACAAGGTAAAAAACTGCCCCGGTAGAGGCACCGTCTTATTCTGACAAGTATTACGAATTTTCTTACTTACTTTTGTAACTTTGGTACTTTGTTGGTTATGTTACTTTGGTAACTTTTGCTTTAGAGTCAGTGAACCATCCAAAGTTCAAGTTTGATGATATTTTGATTCCTAACAACAGAAGGCGATCGGCGCATTCCAAGATTTCATTTCGTAAAGTTAGACCAGAGGTTGGTGGACTCCTTTTCGCAAAGAACAGTTACGTCTATTTTTTTTATCGTATGTAATAAGATTGTCATTTCCATAAGCGGAGATAGCTTTCAATGCATGATTCGATCGCTTAGCTACAGCCTTTTCCAAATTATGTATTTGATCTCGACTGGTCTGTAGAGTTCTTATATGTCTATACAACTGTGATATCGTCGGCATACCCAGTGATTCCAGAGACCAGAGGTCATTGATGCATCAAACATATCAATAGGTTTGCTGAAAGAGTGGATCTCTAAGAAACACTACAACTAAAAATCTTGAACGGATAAATTTACTTCAATATGCACTCAAAAGCACAACATTCAATTCATGTGGCACCCATTTTCCACACCTTTGAATCTTTTCTCTATAGCTTCCACACGGACGGAAATTATTTGTTGTGCAAGTTTGCTTTTGACTTAAAGTATCATCTTATGAGAAGATAATATGCACAATAGTTAGGTGGGCGGTGGCAAGAGGGTATAAAAAAAGACAAGTGATCAGCAGGTGGACCGTTTATTGACTAACTTATTTTAACTTACTGTATGGCTTAAACACTACTTAATAAATGAGGTCAAGAACCTTATTGTTCACTATATCCTTCCTTATTCTAATTTCTGATTTAACAATAGGCGCTTGTTTACCGTGGATGCCTAAAGACATACATACATAAATGTTCATGCAAATGACGATCTTGAAAATCATCGCATGAAAACGTTCGCACGGTTTAATTCAATTTTTCGGCCATGATAAATTCCTCAAGTATTTATAAACAACGCAAACACCGCTTGTCCCATAACAGTTCTTAATACACTCACATTAAAAATGTCAAACTTCACAATGACAATGTCAAATTTGATCTATTCACAAGTGTTGCCACATCTCAAGGCCTAAGTAGCAACCCTCGTTTATTAGCCGTTCTGTAATTCTAATACCTTTTGCTACCTTTCAGGTAGTAGAACAATTCCACGTTGAAAAAAATTTTGAGCTTTGTTGGCAAAAAACTCTTCAAAGTGATTTTTTAGTTTAAACATTTTGGAGTGACCGGAATAAATAATAATCCGATGGTGTCAGGTCTGGAGAATATGGTGGGTGTCGTGTTGTACTCTTTCCTACTATAACTATATACATCTATTTTAGGGTGAACTTTACTCCCTTATTTTGTAAAACCTGTTGTAAACAAATAAAATACCTATAAGAAAAAAAGTTTGTCACTCAGAATCGCGGAGGGTGGTTCCTGTATATTCTCTCCCACCAAGTATGCTAGCTTGTGTGCGTACTGGCACGGTGCTGGCACCTTTACGGTACCTGGCCAATTGTAGTACAGATGGCACATCTTGTAGGTTAGTTGCTGGCATTGATCCGGCGTCATACCGCTGTCGTCGTGAAGAACTACGTAATGTGTTGGTATCACCGAGCCAAATCTGATTTTTTGTGATACTATGAGGAAATCATACCTAAGAGAAAAAACTGTCTATATTATTTTCATTTAACAAAGCGAAGAAGAAAGGAAGATGTTTAACATAATGACAGCAAATGCTCATTACTTTAAAGATAAAATCATTGTTACTTACATCTGAAGTGTTTTTAAATAATAATAATAATATGATAAAACTGAAAGAACATACCAATCTCTTTTATTTATATAATCGTCCACAACTGTGCCTGGATTAGGATTCTGGAAACCTCCATTCGTTTTTAAAAATATTCTGGTATTTATTCGCTTTTGAACTATAATATATGTGAGTTTTGGTTTGTATTCTGTGCCCCTGACAAAGCAGGTTTGCATTTGCGGAATCTCATATTGTTGGATGAGTTTTAATTGCCCTTCGCTAACACCATCTCTGGAATAGGATAGGATTGTAACAATATATGATGATATTGGCGATATTTGCTATTATGTATAAAAGGGATGTGTAGCGAAACATACTGCTTGCGGACAAATTTTTCACTAGCTATAAAGAAAGTTGTTATGTTTGCAATCTACAGTTTGGTGGCAGAAATGAATGCTGTGCTGGGACGTGCCTAGCCCTCTCCAGCAACGCAGTTCTGCTACTAATATATCTGAAAGTAGAATAGAGATGTAAGAAATAATGACAAACCTGTAGATAATAATTCTGCCTGGAAGTCCGCCGTTGAATCGTAAGTACTGTTCTAAAGCAGAATTCAAACAGTCTTTGAGGCTATCTACAATCTCCTGTCCTTGTTCTTGAAATACTACTTTAGAATACCACTGGGTCATTGTATTGTTATATGATGCTATGAAAGCTAAAACATAAACATTGAAAAATTTTAGTTCAATGTTTTTATTTACCGTAGGCCAACACTCATACTCCCAGAGATCTAAATCGTTCGCCACTATCTGGGAAATACAACAGTGGTGTTATTGAAGATTTACCAAAGAGCCCGCAAAATTGGAAAAAAATAATATAGAAACAGCGATCCCTGTGTCATGTGGCAAATAGTTACAACATTAATTCCCTAAAGAGGCAGTTAAACTCACCACAAACGCTTCTTTTTTTCTTGCACAAATCATGGTAAGTGTCGATGCCCACAATCATGATGGACTTGAATGGTATAGCAATGCTCCACAGTGTACCGCCCAGTTTACAGTTGATTTGAAGCAAAATATTTTGTGTGACCGTGAGGATTCTCTGATCGTTCATTAGAGTTCGCGCATTGATTATCTAAAATAAAGTTATTAATCAGTGTCTTAATGTTCCCCTACAGCTAGAACTCCTGGACCTTTTGTTAATGGGTGAGAACCAAAGCTGTCTATTGACCACACTGGCAAAGTGCACTTAGTTAGACTAAATTAGGTTTAAGACAAGTTTAGCTTATTACAGTAAACCTGCCCAAATGGCTATTAATAATATATTATGCCATGTGCATATTACCATGGCTGGTTATAATCTCTTACCTGCGAGGGCACAGGACATTCAGCACAGCATATCTTCTTGATATCAGAATACAGGTCATCTCTTTGTGTTGAACACACAGCGATTACTAACTGAAGATTGGGGGTGATGCATTTTCTCAAAGCTGCCAAGTAAGAAGAATCCTTGCAATCATTGGTCAAGCATATCAACTCAGGGTTTAATACCTTAATGCCCATTGGTCCGCAGCAACGCTTTAACACTTTTAAAAAATGCTAAAAAAATTAAAACGGATAACCAATGTTAATGGTGTTGTTTTTATAAAATACAAAGATATGCTCCAATGCTAGTGACTAGGTTCATCACTAAGTTGGCTTATCAGGATGGGAGACTTCACACAGACTGTTATACTCTTTCAGTTTGAAAGGATGAGCTCCTGTGCATATTAGCAATTATATTCATGAATAGCTAATCTGATTTGAAAAATGCTGTGCAGCACAAGAAATACATATAACAGTGCAATGTGTGCAACAATGGAATTCGAAGAAACTAGATGAAAGATTATAATTTTTATATATTCGTTATACGGAAAATATGGGATGTACGAGGGCATATCCCGGAGCGTTACGTTATAGAGAGCCGCGGCGGAACAACTAGTTGTACTATGTTGCACCACCAATATCGATATTCGTAACTGTTGAGTCATTATGAATGTAATTTTAAATGTATCAATAAATAATAATGAACCTAGTAAGTTTGAGTGAATAAGGGGTGTTTCTAACTGACAGTGTAGCACCTGGCGGAACACTGTACACGACACGGAGCGCCCTGATTGAACGATACCGTCGGGCCCATTTTTCGCATATTATATCTGTAGAGTTGGTAGAACTATTTATTATTACTTTATTTCTAGAGTTGTCGATTTAGAGCGATCCGCCATCTGGGCGGCGGTGTGAACCTAAGAGAGAAAGACTGGAAAGATGTAGTGTAGAGAAAACGTAAAGTACGGACGCCGCTCCCAGTCAGTCGTAAGAAGGCAACGGTTAAGAACGGTCGCCAATGGAAATGGAGTGCGGACGCAACATGCCTTAAGGACGCAAACACGATCCAGTAACAGGCCAGCGAAATTTCAATATAGTTCTTTGGATATAATTTCTCGGGATACGCGTCGGAATAGAGTAATTTTCAATATTGTTTCAACGGCTTGTTGGTGATCTTACAGTCCACTAACCACGCCATTCTAATTCAGGTGTTGATATTTCATCGTTCATCACCTGATTTCGGGATGTCAACAAAGTTTCAAGCGTGTACAAACGCTGGAATTATTGAAGTTACTTATGTAGCTGGTGGAAGGATCTTATTGACGTAAACCATCTAAATAGATTTCACCGCACTGTATTCCCATTTGTATGGAACTATAGTGGACCCACCAATTATGGAGTTAAAAAAAACACTTGACTCAATGTGATGCTAATTATCATTGCGACGTGATATCTCATGATCATAAATGTTATGCCCGTCATGTTGTTCTATGTAATAACAAACGGTATGCATAAGCTTATTCTTTTGCTACTAAAAAAGAGTATTGGTTGAACTCACAGTGGTGACATTTTTATCCCTGCCCCTGAACAGTATCACCCATCGCGATATATCCACAGACTGCATCACCCCATTTTCAGCTAGCTTAGCCGACCATCCTGTATTTGATTCTACCGAAGCGTAATTACCGAAGTTTATTCTCGGAGAAGATAATACCCTCGCGGGGATGTTCATTGTCTGCTGATCCAGGCTGAGACCCCAGCCAGCTAAACGACTTTTTGCCGTTTCGTTTCCCAACACGTCTTGAATATACTGAAAATGACAAATTGTTGGGATTTAATACACTATATTATAAACCGAGTGACGCCCACTACTCAGCATAGGCCTAAAGTATTTCCATGTTCGGTCCCATCGGTCCCATACTCTCGCAACATGCAACATGCATACATTCAACAGTTTCCGGCAATATTCACTAAATTGTCGTACTACCTAGTAAGGAGCTTTGACAGTTATTCTTCCACCCGTTAGCCGTCAGTTCTTACATTAGCATTACCTTTTTATAGGCAGCATGACGCTGATTAGGTGTCATACGCGTGTACATGGCAATATCTTTCAATAAGTTGAAGTTGTTTTTTTGATCGTCTGTCAGACCTGTAAATCGGCACAACTCAGGCACTAAACATATAATAAAATCTATCGCTTCCTGTGAACCAGGTAATCGCTTCGTGTTCCTGTATAACAGAAGAAAGAGGCTAAATATATATTTTAATTATTAAAAAAATAATTATTAGTTTTCAAAATGAATTTATTAACATACTACAATATTTGTTAATGTAACTCTATATAATAATTGAAATTTGTAGATAGTACATGATAACGGTCATACAATTAATAATATCAGTACCAAACCACGAGTACATTAAAGCACTCGCAATGTCAGGTGATAAATTATGACTTTGTATAAAACAAATTATTATAAAATATCGTCATCAGTACTTCAATTAGCTGTTAAGTAATACTACATAAAAGTTTTTAATTATCTATTATTATGTAAATGAAAAACAGTACTACTAAGTACATAAATATAAAACGATTTTTAACATGATCCGCAGTATACAGCAAAAGTTCACTTCAGACGACTGGACTGTTTTGCATTGCCTGGACTAGATAATATAATATTTGCATAAATTATAGTATATAGGAAAATGTATAAAATTCTACATAAGAATGTTTTTGTGAATTTACTCACAATCTTTATATACAAACAAAAAATTAAAAAAATTACATGTACTTTATATACACTATAAAAGATAATTTATATTGTATTGGGTGATTTTAAAAATGTGTTAGACAAATTAACCTATTAAATATAAAGCACCCACCTGGATATAAGCAAAGGCTGATCCCAATCAGTTATGTCAATGCCATAATTGTTCTTGTAGTAGTCAATAAAAGATATTTTCACAAGTTTTCCATTTTCCATCTTCTCAAATGTTGACCGGGGAGTCATATGCTCATCTACATCGTCAATTCTAAAAATAAATCATTTCATCTTTGATGGACTAATGTTAGAGCTTAATTCTACGTAAGATTAAGGGGACTGTACTGTGAAGAGTGCAAGGCCAAAATTATCAGATATGATTTGTAAATGATAGGATTACTGAAAACAATTATGAAGACAGATTTGCAATACCCAAATTGGTAAGGCTACTACTATTAGGGTAAGGTAAGGTCAACCAAACTCCGCAACTCTATAACCAGACCAAGGACCGCATTGTCAAGAAAATAGTTATATTGCAGTGTATATATCATAGAGGTATACAACCTATCATAGCAATTACAACTTACTTACCGAAACAGTCTCTTATTATAAGTAGTCATTACAGAGCAACCAATGATAGTTTTAGCTATAGCCCACTTCGAATTGGCTCCTTTTCTTTGCACCATATCCTTTATAAAAGACAACACTGTTTGGGACTGCAATATGCTACTTGTGGTGTCAAGTACCAACAAAAGTCCTCCTTTGTATTCATCGACTGCCGTAACATACCTGAAAAAATGACTATAGTCAGAGAAAAACATAAAAAAGCCCCCAATCGGGTATAAATACGGCTCGCGCTGCCCTGCACTACTGGTCTGTAGAACCACGGAGTCGCTGGTGCAGTGACAGATTATGGTGTATCAAACGTTGAGCACTCATATTACATACGTACACTCACTCGTCGTCTCCGGAAGAAAGAAGGGTTCTCGAAAAAGGATTTATTAAGAGAAGAAAGAAGCTTTCAATGAACTCGTCTCAGCGTGCCTTCAAGACGCGACTACGTTCCAGTAATACAAACTGGGGATATTTTAAATTTCTGTAATAGAGAACACCATTTTGAACCACCACTGTGAATGAGAACATAGTCCCCGCCATAGCAGCATTTCATACCGGTATTAGTTAGGCGAGTGACTCTCGGGATTTGTACTTTCGAGTAGTGTTTTGATAACCTGCTAGTGTCATACACTCCGCTAAATCACGCGGTTCAAATTGATGGACAAATGATCGTGATGATCATTTGTCCCACTTTAATGAGGTCAGGACAGTAACATAAGGTCACATGTGTGTATAATTATACACCACTTAACTTAAAAATAACCTTAACTATTTAATTAAGAACATAAAAACACGAAACATTGAGTAGACACAAATCGCACTGACGGCATCTACATGACCTTGTTGAGCAAAGGCATGTTTATTTAGAAGCTTCCAACAAATGCTACAGCAATATTATCGAGCTACAAATAGGTGATCGTTTCCCTAAAATCGAAGGTTTTGTAATAAATATCCAGTGGCACCAAATTAGTAACGGCAAAAAGTAAAACACTAAAAAAATTTATTTATACCTTAGGAAACCGCAAATGTCATGAAATTCAGGAAAGTATTAAGCATATTACAGAAGCTGGCCCAACGCTCACCTAAAATGATGTTTTTCCAGCCACAACCAAATAACTTATTGTATACCATAAAAGTTGGCGGAGAAATACAAATATATTTATGACAGTGTTTCCCAACCTCTTTTAAGATATGCTTAACTTTTTATCCTTTTTACAGTCGTATCAACCTTGTTAAGCCGTTATGACGGAACATACATAATTTTAAATGTAAAAAATTTAATTGTTTACTTAAAAAACTTCAAAGATTTTCAATAACGAAACACGAGGAAATTGTTGAGACACAGTATTTTTTCAAAACAAATAATGTAAAACTCAAATAAAAAAAAGCAAAAAGGTTAAACTTGGGCTGAGTACATTTTCGAATTGCCCCCTGGTGTGGTGATACTAAGCTGATACACTTTGCATTCACAATCTAGCACTGAACAATGCACAGACAAAAATCTTTGGTATAGAAATTTTTTGGTAATCTCCACGAGAAGAAAAATACCAAAACATACTTTTTCAGAGTCTCAAAATTTAAGATATGTTGCACCAAACAGCCAGAAATACTCAACGCCTAACGAATAGTTCTGAAACAGAGACAATGGAAATTGACAGCCCCTTTTCTTCTCGAGAAAATCTTAGTTTGTACTCATGTTAACATATTTTCCCCTTAGAATGGAGAAGAGAATATGAGTAAGAGCATATTAATAAAAAAGTGTTTGTTCTCACCCAGGCCAAATTTCTAGGTTATGCTGTGGAATTTGTATAGCAGCACGCTCATTGTAATACTGGTTTTTGGATTTCCTTATATTCACTAGCTGCAGGTCACCCATTATATTTTTAAAAATCACATTGAATATATGTATAATTTCGGACAAGCGACACGTTCTCCGGAATATTATCTGTAAGATTAAAGAAAAATAAAAAAACACACATCGTTGGTTTGCATTTTATTTTGAATGTATATACATATATATTAGATCCTTACATATGAAATAAGCATTTTGTCGGATTGACCACTTTGACATGAAATATCTTCTCTTTGGTCAAGAATTTCATATTCAAATGTATTAATTCATTTAGCTGGTACATTTGAGTTTTTAAAAAAAGACATTACTTTCTGTTTTCCTGATTTCTTTTTCTATGGAGACGTTTATTACAGCACAATGGAAAATATAACGTATTTACGAATACGTGTTCTCCGTAGCACCAGTGCTGCAAAGACAGCTCGGAGGATTAATAATGTGTACGGCGCTAGTGTCGCAAAAGAAAACACAGTAGTTTTTTGGTTCAACATTTCCGTTCCGGAAATTTCAACCTTGAGAACCAACTCCATGGACGGCCGGAGACCAAAGTGGAAAAAGAAGAATAAAAGGCTATTGTAGAAGCGGACCAACACAATGAATTTCAGAGATAGCTGTAGGCTTTGGGGTAAGCGACAAAACTATAATAATCTACTTAAAGCAAATCGGGAAAGTAAAAAAACTGAATAGAACTTGCAAACACACCTCGACACCTGACACAATTATGACGGGATCTTAAATTGAATCATTAGTTGTGATGTAAAGGGGATACTGTACGATATCTGAAGCGCTCGTCGCAATGGCTAAACCTTTATAAAATATGGCCAAACGATTACAGCAGATATCTATTGTCAGCAATTGCAAACCATGAAAAAAGAACTAGCTGCTAAACAACTGAGATTGGTCAATAGCTTTAGACCACACAACAAACAACCACTAAGTCAAATAAGCTACAATTTGAATGTCTGTGACATCCATCGTATTACCCAGACCTTGCTTCAACAGATTACCATTTTCTTGGATTGTGGACAACTTCTTACAAGAAAAAATTCATCTGCGATGTGGCAGTCCAAACTGCCTTAAAAGAATTTATTGATTCTCGCCCCCATGGTGTTTTTAGTACAGAAATCAATAAACTACCTATGAAATAGCAAAAGTGCATAGATAACAACATCATAATCATTATCTCAACAAACTGCCTATCCTTGAATCACAAAAACTTCTTAGTAAAGAGACACACTAAACTATATATATCCTGAAAAAACGCAGGTTTGTCACCCATTTTCAGTTAAAAAAAGCTTGTAAGATAATTCTATACATATAGAACGTAAAGTAACGTACGAGGGGCAATTTTTATGTTCGCGGAATGAGCGAAGAAGAAGAAGTCAAGGAGGCAGTTTCGGCGTATTTTTTTA
>DWIB01000270.1:0-11342 GCA_018248155.1 Cressida cressida
TGTGTGGGCGGACGATTGAACAGATTTGCCGGCGAGCAAGCCAGCGCACACATTGCGAGTAATGGAGTGGAGTCAGGGACATCGTCGTAATCTAGCAGCAGACAAATGTGCTCCTAAAATAATATATAGTCCTTTTAATAGATCAAAGAAATTACTAGATGTTAAGAGTCTGCATCTGAGGATATAGAAATATTAAATATTCTTCTTATAGTATTTACATTTATAAGATGTTTAGATCATTAAATTCTGACAATCAGTAGTATGCAAGGCTAATGAAAAAATTCTACGACTAAATTGATTAATTTATATATTAAAATCTAAATATTGTTCTGTTTAGAATACTTAAAACAGAAGTTACTAGATCACCAATAAACTTTGTCCTAATGATAGATTCTTTTTTTTAAACTTATTTTTATCGAGGCCATAGTTCACTTGGTGTGCCAGCCTAACAGAGGACCTGAAGAAGAAGCATCATCTTTGTGACATTGCAGCTCTCCAAAAACAATATACTGCTTTTACCATGTGCGATATTGGATTGCCCAACCTTACATTTAGTTGACCATTGTGTAGAGGAAGTCTCCCAAAAAATCACTCATGCACGGAAGTGTACTGGTCACAGACCAACAAAATATGTAGTAAATCTTAAAAACAATAATCACAAGTGTCAGTGTGGTTTACTCTCTATGATCGATTCTTATTAAATATAATCTTTATTCTCAAACCTTAAGCTCAATAATGGCTGATGCGACGCTGACGTTGACGGCAGCAAACTTATCGTCAGGGAGCATCATGCTTGCCAGGTCTACTCTACTCGGTTGAGTAACTATCGCTGCTTCGCCCACCGCTAACAGTGTAAGCATTTCTTGTTCTACATCCTTGCTGAGAACAGCTGAAATCAAAAAAAAAATAGCAAATTTGAGTTCATTTCGGTCTTTCATGTACAACATGACCAGCCACCGTAATAGTATTAAACTACAAAAGACTAACCTGTCGTACTCCAGTTGTCGCAAAGCCACTTGTTGAGTCGATTCACGCAGCCTTTAACAGCGAGAGAAAGAAGAGGCGGAGCCGCCGTGGGCAGAAGAGCGGCTAAAGCAGCTCCTGCTCTCCTTTTGATGGATGCTGTACCCAGTGATAATGCTTCACATCTTAATTGCTGCAACTCAGCATTGTACATTGCCTCTAAATTTTTAAGAAGCGTTTCCTGAAAAAGTAATATTTGATAAACTATCTATGGTATTAACATTGACTTTCCTGCTATTAAAATACTACTCCAATTTCTTGAAACATTCTACTTCTTTTGAAGAGAACTTGTCAAATATCAATAAGACCAAAGAAAGAGAAGTGGTTTGTAGAAAGATTACTTCGTAGCTTAGTCTCTTATGGCGACGTATGGCATGTATCCATAGTCATTCAGGTAGACACAAATATTATCATCAAGCAAAATTCAGCACATGTGGTGTCTTTTGGTTTCTGATGGTGGTGGTGGTAGTAAACAGTATGTTAAGTTATGTAAAAAATCATAGTATTTAAACCAACAACTTTAAATCACCTTTGACTACTGAAATGGTAGTTAAATAACTTACTTTATCTTCACTATTTCTATAGTTGACTAGATGATAGGCTTTATCCCGTGATTTCTTTCGGAAGTCGGTTAAGGTTTGCGTGGTAAGTTCCTTTACAGCGCCGGAAGTTACTCGCTCCATCACCAGCTCGAGTACGCGACGAGTTGACGATGGCTGAGTCTTTAAAAATTCTTCCTCCAAACGGGCCTAGAATTAGGACATAACTTATTATTCAAATATATAAACGCTTGTTCTGTCTTGAAGGATTTTAAAAAGAGTATCAATAGTTTTTCATATATTTATATATTCTTGCTATTTACAAATTTCAAAAAAATATATAATACATGTGTTCGTATTTATGTCTATGTTATGAATATGCCTTTGATTACCTGTAATTCGTTTTCTTTATTTCGTATACGGTCTTCACTGTTCATCGTCAGACTGATTGGCGTTATGTGTCGGAAACTGCTCATAGCCTTTTGATCGTTCGATATTTTACATGTAGACAATAGCATGTTTACGTCCCTCAAGAACGGGCACAATTCAAACAGAACCGTTTCGTCGATTAAATCATAATAATCTATCGTATTCTCACTGGCAACACTGACGTTACAACTCTTGCTTTCGTAGAAAAATTCGCGCGGGAAATGCGGCAAATCAAAAAGCCATCCGAGTATCGATTTGAGAAATATAATTGTATTTTTCTTCAATAAACTCATCGGGTTCATTTTTAATTTCAACTCGTATATGTTGAATAGCAGTTTTAGTAGGTTTTGGTAGTATTGCAAGCGCAATGTCGTGTAGTCCAGCATTGATAGGTAATGTACTAGCCAAGGCACTGTGATACACAAACGGCCACTTTCATCTGAATTTATTAACAGTCCTTTTAAATCTAGACAAGGTTGACTCTGAAAATTAAAAAAGCTGCTAGAATTTGTTGTTGTTTTAAGAAATGTTAGCACTTTCTGTAATACGTACGTATTTTCTTAACGCGAGATTATTTTCTAACACTTTTTGCTTTGGCGCAGTATAATTTATGTCCTTTTGTGGTTTTGTAACATCAATGGCACCGATTTTTGTGGTAAAATCAGTGGGTACTTGAGAGTAAGGCAAAGAAGTCACGTAACCAAGGAATTTCGATAGCAGACAAAGCTTTTTTGATAACTGTAAAAATTCTCTTGATATGTCCAATTCATTTGCTGAAAGGGAAAACAGAAGAATACGTTTATGTAAATATGGGAAATGTGTGAAAATAACGTTTTTATAGCATTAACATACAATAGTTACCAAATAGCTACTAATCATGCTGTTATCAAAAATTATCATAGAAATTATTAACTATATGTTAACTTACAACTTTCTGTAGCTATGGTGGTGGAATCAAGAGCTATGATCTCGGTGGCAAGTGCATCTTTCAAATGCACTCGGAAGCTTTCATTCTCGGCATACATTATAAATTCTCTAAAAATTTATACAATATAAAACATATAGTACAAATATTATATTTACAATGGCGCACATCCTTTGGGGAAGTTCCATTAGATTATTGTGGATTGACTAATCAACGGAAACTGATACAATGTCAAATATAAATAGTACTAACGTAATTACATTACATTATTTAACTAATGTGGATATAATCATTTTAAAGATAGTAAAGATATTTAAGTGAACTAAACTCTATGTGTTTACTTGAAAAGTAACACACAAGACAGAAGTATTAAATACAATTGATGTTAACCGTAATTTCAGATGACGTCAGCGCGAATAAAACCTTTGTCGTTTTCACAACTCATTGGATACTGGACAAGCGAATTCAATATCCTAGTCCTTATACCAATTAAACTATCAATCTTGTTTGGTTTTTGTAGGCGGATATTAATTTTTGGTTATCGGAACTATAACAACCCAGGGAATCTACACAGCCGTCGAAGACTGATTCAATGCCGTTCTTTGACTGCCTTCGCCAGTGTCGGAATTTGACAATTTAATGTATAATTAACAAAACTAAATTAACACTTGCTTATAAAACATCTCCTGAGGCGAGAACTGAGGAAGCCTGCGCGACTCGGGTGTAGCAGGACAAGTTAAACGACGCTGCAGCTTGCTTAGTTTTGTTTCCTACAAACATAACATTTTATAAGTTACTTAATATTATATTGAATTCAATAAACTAATAAAAAATAACAAACCTGAGAAGAAAGTGGTAGACATTCTGCTATCATATGAGCTGTAAAAAGAGCAGCGAGATGTGCGTGGTTTGCTGCTGTAGGCCCCGTGGACATAAGGGTTTTTATACGAGCTTTGAATGATGTCCTCGATCCTTCCAATGAAAGTGTATTTTGATACCACCTATTGAACATACGTTACAATAACTACAATTATTTTTTTTATTTTGTCAGTTCTTTCTATCTTCTTTAATGTATTAAATCTGATAAAGAAGAAGAAACAGATACTCACTTTAAAATGTCATAAAACATGTCCCTCTGTTTTTTAAAATTTTGAAAACTCAATACTGAAGGAAAATTGTCAGCATTGTCCGTTTCCAAATTAAAGCAAATCACACCATCAGAGGCTCGACTCTCTGTTATCGCTTTGGGCTTATCTTGGTTTATCTCTGCTTCAACTTTGAGTCCATATGAATTAAGAAGGAATTTAGCCAGATCTGGGTAAAAACTTCTGACTTTTTTATTCTCCCCCAATGTTTTCAATGAATTTTTGTCTAGTATTACTTCTAATATTGTCCTTTGACTCCACAAAGATTTAACAGCAAAATATGTACTGTTATGTATTGATTTTAGGAGATACTCACTGATATTATGCTCGTCTAACTGAGATTTCACCTTTTCATAAACTTGTGAAGATTGTTTTGATAGCAAAATAGATATAAGGAAGTACATTTCAGTGTTAGCACTAAGTATCAAATTATTTTTAAGCATGGTATCATATATTTCAATTAAAATTTCTAACTGGTCTTTAAATTGAACTCCATTTATGTCAGCATCAACCCAATTTTGTTTTATATCTGAAGAATCTTTATGAATTATTTTGAGTTGAGGTGTTGCTGCTAACTTGGGCGAACTTGATCTGTTCATGGTATTAAACTTCTCGATGATTTTATGTTTTTCTTCTTTTAAAATATTTCGCAGAGTATCATAACTATTAGATGACTCTTTTGGTTGTATTTTCTGGTGTTTAAATGCTAAATTTTCTTCCAGAGCTAACGGCAATGATTGTTGGAAATGTTCCGAGTTAAAGCTGTTCAGTGAGAAACTTTTTTGACTGGAGCTCTTATCTAAATTAGTTGGTTTTATTCTTCTCCTCTCTGATATTAATGAATTTGATTTTCTTGCACCAATTTCAGGAAACATCTCGGAATTATTAAGGTCTAGATCAGTTTTTGTTTCTGTTTTATTTTCATTATCATCAGATGTATTCTTGGTTTGCTTGTGTTTCTTCTTATTACTTTTAGGTTGCACATTTATCATGAAATCTCCCAAGCTAATGTTCTTTTCTTTTGATCGAGAATATTTGTGAGATGTTCTTGGGGTATCACATCTTTCATAATTCTCTTTAAAACTTCGATTATTTGGGGTAATAGGACTCGTGAGTTGACTTGAATATTCACTTTTGTTATCATGTTTCTTTGGTGTACTAGTCAATAACCTACTGATTCCACTACTGAGGTTAGATTCATAACATGAAATTGATAAATCTTTAGTTTTCTCTTCAGGGAATAGTTTCGTTCTAACTTTTCGTGCACTCCTCTTATGGTCTCTATTAGGAGATTCCTGCATACTTTGATTTGCTTTTGCACTAATATTTTCATTTGTTGGATCACTAACAGATCTCCTATGTTTCCTATGTGACAATATTTTTTCCGGTTTACCTTGCCGAAGCAATTGTAAGGCATTGCTATTTGTTTGTAAAATTCTGAAACAGAATAAAATTATTTAACTCATGAAAACTTTATTTTTGATAATTTACTATTCATGGATACGAAAATACATTAATACATACAACATTAATAAAATGTTTCCAGTGCGTAAGCAATTAATTATGAAAAAATTTTACTCAAGAATTAGTTAAAAACAATAATAGTTACCCATCAGTCTGAGTTCTTATATATGATAAAAAATACGCAACAAATTCACTTTTATTACAACAAAGTAAAGCACAATCCTCTGGAACATCCTGAAATATAAAACAAAAACATAAATTTCAAGCAATTTTGAAAACATTTTGTCACTTTAGGTTAGTCAATTCACCTCTATAGATTCATTGTTTAACCATTTAATCAAAAACACTGTGTCTAATTTTTTTGTGAGGACGCTTTCTATTATAGTTTCAGGCATTTTCACTTCTAGCTACATTTGTAACCGACATAAACAAGTATCTTTTCTCTGATTAGATTTTTCCAATTATTGACAGTTCCGCGGTTAAATACAATAAATACAACACTTCAACTTTTTGACAGATAAAGTCAATTTAGTTTGACAGATAATATCATGGCAACACTTTGCAAACACGTTATCTACAATTTTAAAAATTTCAATGTTTCGTTGAATAAATTTACACGAGTGAAGAAGAATTTCCAAAAACAGTTAATTATTTTTTATTCATTTATTATTCGCTTCTGCGACTACAGACTAATGAGAAATGTTAGACATTTTTATAATAGCTGTAATAAAATACGGCCATGAAATATTTTTCTGGATCAGTTTTGTCATTCATTTCCTCATGTTTAATATCATTTTCATAATGTTCATGAGATCTTTAAATTATTTTCATGTCATTAGCTAAATTTAATGCATGTTTCATTCGTTCTCTCACCTCATTTGACATATGTCAATTCATTCTGCCACTGTTTGTTGTTTTGATATGTCACCTAAACTGTTTGATTTTTCCTATTGAATCTATTAGAATACAGTTGCTGTTTAACTGTAATGAATTAAATTTTATATAACATGGAAAACCTTTGTCGGTGTTGTCACTCTCCATACGGGTTCAAAAGTCTTAACGATTCATACTTGTTCGAAGGCATTCAAGTAACTTATTCTGCGCTATTGCAAAAGACTTTTGATGTAATTGTAAGTTTTCGATGCTTTTTATAATAAAGGTTTTACGTGTATATTTTATTTTGAATTAAACTTAATGGTATATGCAGTTACTTTAATATTTAGGAACTTTAAATACCTTATATATTTTAAAAAGTAGTTGCTGTTTTAGTCACAAAAATATCCCAATAAGTAAAACATGACTCAAGAAACTTAGTTCTTATATATCATAAGAACTCTGTGAAAGTTATCTACGCAGCAACTCCGATATCAGTCTATAGCAGTTTTTAATCTTGTTTTTGAGCTAATAAATTAAAATTAAGTGTTAATACACTACATCTATATGTTTAATTACCTGCACTTATTAGATTCTGAAAAACATTATTCTATAACATTCTATTTGTTAATAAAACAAGTAATCGCTAAATTAATAAATTATTTATGCACAGGTAAATCCATTGATTGGAGAGTCCAACACTATTTCTCTTACCTCTCTATGTGATGTTTGCATTTCACATATTCATAACGCAACAATATTTAAACAACAAGTGATTAACTGTGAGCAGATCTTGTATTCACTTTATAATAATCATGGTTTTGAAGGTAATACATTTTGTGTTCACCTTTTATTTATTTTTTTGTTAGAAATTATATAATAGTTTTTCTCCATTTCACAGGATTATTGTCTTTAAAAAATGTTGTTAAAGAAGAGGTAACAGACCTACAAAACGGTAATATATTTTAAGATTGCTAATGTTAATTTAAATTGTTCAGAATGAGTAATATTATTTCAGGATATTTATTATTTCATTTCATGATTTAATTTAAGGCTTCAAGAAGGAATCCTGCATTGATATTGTTAAAGATGTGGACGTCGAATTAGGTGAGAAAATGTTAAAAAATTTAAAATCCATCTTGCCAAATGTATTCAATTACAATTTTATACAAAAAAAATTTAATAATTTAATGTTATTGTAAAAAATAGCTTTTAAAATTGTAAATATCCTGTTGACACATTGACAGAGGCCTCTATAGCCATCAGTGTCTAATACGACTTGGTCTTTTTGGTACTGTGACTTACAATAACTTAACTTATTCCTACTGTCCTTAAATGTGTAAATTAATAATTTACAACTTATGAAATAGTTAAATAATCAATAAAAGGATAATGTAATTAAGGAAGTAAGATTAATTCTCCTTGGTCTCATTTAATTTATAGTCCTGTAAAATTAAATTCTTGAAGAGATTATTTTGATGTGGGATTTTAAACCATTGTTTCCTATGCCATTGTTTTTGCAGATGATAAAAATTCAGTGGAAGTGTTCACAAAGTGTGCAGAAGATTTCCTTGAAGACCAACCATTGTCCAATTTAAAAAGCAAAGAAGCTGTATTAGATAATGATTCAGAACCTGATACAAGTTGGCCCATTGGACCTGATCATAGTGATGGTACATTTTTTCATTACATGACTTGAAATAATGAAGTATGTAAAATACCTTAAATGTTGTTAGATTCGGTTAGTTTAGATAGTGTACTCTATCTATCTATCTATATTTAACAGTATAAAAATACTGTAATATTGTGTCTGTGATTTTTTCTTATCTAGAATTGCTATCTATCTAATAGAGCTTGGCTATCATAGTCACCTAATGGTAAGTGGAGATAAAATCTATGTAATGTGTTCAATCCAGAAGGAACTTATTCAATCCTCTTGAAGATTGCCATGTTATAACTGTACTGCAGACTCTCCCATGCAGTCGACATTGGACATTATAAAGAACGTCATCTAATCATAATCAACTTCATATTTTGAGATTGAGAGTGTTTTTGGTAAAGAAGCTTTACAAGGTGTCAACTTTTTGTTTTTTGTTTGTTACAGATGAAACCTCAAAAACTAATAGCCGAGTGCAGCCAAAGAAGTATACATGCAGTTTCTGCTGCAAACAATTTAAATATCATGGATCCTTAGAATTGCATTTACTAACTCATACTGGAGAGAAAAATTATCAATGTTTCATATGTAATTGCAAATTTACTCACAACAGGGAGCTCACCAGGCATATAACATTAAATCATTCAGATAATGGAACATTTCCTTGTAATACATGCACGAAATCATTTGACAAAGCTCGCCTGTTAAAGAATCACCTTGCAAGTCATTATGATAAGGATAAATTCAAATGCAATCACTGCGAGAAAAAGTTTCAACGCAAAAAGGGATTGAAGGAACACATGAAGACTCATACGAAGGAGAAGAATTACACCTGTGATATATGCAACAAATCGTTTGGACATAATCAAACACTGAAGTCTCATATTCTAACTCATACCGGTGAGAAGCCGTATGTTTGTGATGTGTGTGGACGATGTTTCGCTCAACAGACTCACTTGAAGAGGCATATTTTTATAATTCACACGGGAGTTAAACCTTACTCATGTAAAGATTGCAACAAGCAGTTTTCGAGTAAAAGTTATTTAGCAATTCATGCACGACAGCACACTGGTGAACGTCCTCACACTTGTGAGGTGTGTAAGAAGGATTTTACTGCATATACAACGCTGAAAGTCCATATGCGCGTACACACTGGTAGAAAACCTTACACATGTAGCTTCTGCGATCGGCAGTTCGCTCAATTGGCAAGTTTCAAGCTGCACGAGCGTACGCACACTGGAGAAAGACCTTACTCCTGTAAAGTTTGCAAGAAACCATTTTCAGATAATGGCTACCTTAAGATTCATATGCGTCTTCACACAGGCGAAAAGCCGTACAGCTGCGAGGTTTGCAAAAGGTCTTTTAGGGAGATGGGACAAGTGAAACGTCACATGAGGGTCCACACCGGTATAAAGCCGTATACATGTAAGATTTGTAACAAACAAATAGGTAATTTGTCGAAACATATGAGAGTACATTCCGATGATAGACCTTACAGTTGTAATGTGTGCAATAAACAGTTCTCAATTAACGGAAACTTGAAACTTCACATGCGGATTCACACAGGCGAGAGACCTTTCACTTGTGATCTATGTAACAGTCAATTTACACAAAGCAGTGGTCTTAAAAGGCATCGGTGCACTCAGATAGATAAGCTTAATCCTTAACTTATGAAACATAAGTATAATCTGTTACATCTTCATCATTTTAGTATCTGTCATCCATAATGCCGGCATACTCCTAGTGAAAAAATAGAGATCATGGAAAAATGGATTTTAAAGCAAATCAAAGATAGCATTGAAAAATTAAAATTGAAGGCGCCTGTTTAAAATTTTATAAACCTTTGTAAATATCATAGAATTGAGAACATTTTAATAATTTAAGAGAATATTTATTTTAATAAAAGTTTTTTATTTTATTATCAGTTTATTTTATTATCCATTATGACAGAGACAAAGTTCTTAAGGATCCATACCAGTTTGACTGATGTAATTAAGTTAGGAAACAAAACATTAAGTAGGAGGTAATTCTTAGTTTTTTATTGCCATTGTAAATAATATGCTTGCTCACAATAATGTGACACTCGTTAATATAGTACGCATCACATTACGCTCATCGCCTGACAAGATTTTATCGTATCCCAAATTGACAAGCTACAATATCCTCCAAACCAGAACTCATTAATTTCTGTACACTATTGCTAGACGGCAGAAATAGGAGCTGCGTTGGAACTAAACAGTTTCTAGCAACAGATACCTATCACCAGTAAATCTTATTTTTAGCAGTACCAAGTAACGGGAAAGCATATTTCTTACGATAAAGTTATCTTGTTCAAGACGTCGCTAAGAACAATTAAGTTTATTCATATAAACGTAAATAAATAACATAACAAATAAAGTAGTAATAATCCTGCTTGGATGGCGAGTAAAACATTTGTGAAGAAACCTGTATGTCAGAATATATATGTAATGTACTTAAATTACGTAACTAAAAGAATGTTTCTAATAATATATACGTGTACAGAAGCCTTATCAGTGAAAAATATGAGAACAAACAAGTGTTTTGCATGTTTGTTTTTACATGTGGAACATTCTTGTATGAAGACCCACAAGAATTCAATTTTTAAATATAATATTCTTTAAAAACCAAAAAACAGAAACAGGAAAAAGAATTTTACACATAAATAAACAATCAAAATTTTTCAAAGGATCTTGGACAAAAATCACCGAAATAATGTCTAAACTTCTGTACTGTACTAGTCACACCTCATTCTCAAAAATCTCGACAAACCGATGTAAGTATACCAGCTCAATTTCTACACAAACGCGGCCGCCAATCTAAGGCCATACCCCAATGGACGTCAGCTTTTTAAGCAAATCTGCATACCATATCAAGCAAGGTCTCCCCCAAAGACTTTTAATACTGATATTTGAAAATTGGGTTACAATTATAAAATTTTGGAATATTAAAATCTAACGGAAATTTAATTTCAAATGATTTTTTTTTTAATATTGAAACTGTGGCATTGTTCGTTTTGATTATATTCTACTTTTTACGAAAATCATAATTTAAATTAAATTGGTTATAAATGATTTAATCAAAATTAAACGTATTATTTCAAAAAGTTAAACAAATTTAAAATTACTTACAACTGTAAATGTTGCATCTATGTTGTAATATAAGTGGCAACATTGCGAGCAGCGGACATTATCTTTCTTTCTGCTTCTGTCATTTTCGTGATCCGTGTGGATATTTAGGTTAGATTTTAAAATAAATTGTATTTCAAT
>DWIB01000271.1:0-11341 GCA_018248155.1 Cressida cressida
ATTGTAGAATCGTTTCTTGTTTGATTTTTGATTTCATGCTGGATATCATAATCCTAGTAATATTATGCAATAAACCTATCAAATCCAATTGTCACATATATTACATATTGTAATATTTTAGCAAATATTAGGTCCTTACATATGAAATTTACATTTTGTTACACTGAACACTTTGCTTAAGGATATCAATTAATTTAACTGGTACATTTGAGTTTTAAAAAAATAATTAATTTGTTTCTTTCTCATTATTTTTTACTTTGTTGTCGCTTAATACCACACAATGGATAACATTAAATATTGGTGTATTTACAAGTACGAGATCTACCATGGCACCAGAGCTGCAGAAACAGTTCAAAGCTGGGTAAGTAACAAAACTGTATTAATATACTTGGAACAAATCAGGAAAATAAAATAACTTCAACAATGTGTACCACATTAATTGAGTGAATCAAACTTGCAAACATGTGTCTGAGTCCGTTGAGTCCGTCTGACAAAGACACAATAATGAAGGGATTTTAAATAGAACCATTATTTATGATGAAAAGTGGATATAATGGCTGAACCCTAGAGACCCTACTCGAAATTTGGTCAATCCTTATAAGCCATTGCTTTTAATGACAACACAAGACCACACACTCCACAAAAACTACTGGGGGTTGTATTTTAATAGTTATAGCAGGATCCATTTTAACAATGTTTGCATTTTCAACTAGGCACCAATTCAAGCATTCATTTAAAAGTAGCATATTATTTCAGAACATAACTATTGTATGATTTAAGAGAACTCTGAATGAGATTTCTGAAAATATTCATTGGCTACTACATACTTTAATTTCTCTAAAAAACATTAAATATCTTGTTACATTTTTTTTTCTTTGATAACATGATAAATAAATAAAAAGAAAACATTTTTTTCTTTTATAAAAAATAAGACAAGAACTACAGGACTACTAAGATACACAGAACATTGAAAAGAAAGTATGAGAATGTTTCAGAATAATCGAAATTAACATATATCGATCTATGAGTATAAAAGATGCACTACTTGTCTTACCTTCAGATAACTCCAAGTCTAGTTCAGCTAATTTATCTCTTATTTCATCGGGCAACTTTGATACATCAACACTTAAGTCAGCCATTGTTGAAAAACACTGCTTTCACACAAATTAAGTGAATTAATGAAAAGAGTTCAAGACACCATCGTGACAAATAGCCATCTTGAATTTTGAATAATTCCTATCCGACTCACACCCACACTAAACATGTACTAAACTAATGAAGTCGTTCTTGGTCACCAGAGGTCGCCGAAGTCTTCAACAGATGTCATTTGCAAGCAAACAGGTCTTATGGTGTTGCTAGTCATAAACAAAAAAAAATTGATTTATTGTACAAAATTTTTACTAGCATATTCCAGTAAAATAAAAATTTTAATTATAAATTTCTTGCAATGAAATATTCATATATATATGAATAAATTGATCGAAGAATTTTTAAGGAGTGCAATAAAACAAATTACCAGTTTCATTTAGGTTTATTCGATCAGGGTTCACAAAGAAAACTTATTAATAATACAGTTTAATTTCCTTGCATAGAGTGCTTAGCTATTAATGAAAGTATTTAATAATTTGTATTATTAATTTTAATAAAAACCTGTCTGGAGAATTACAGTTTTTAAAAAAAAAAAGTTTCCGAAAAAAAAAATTATTGTTATCTGTGTAATTTAAAGTGACAGTTCATCGGGCAACAATTTTCATAGTTCTTCCGTTATGTGCAGCCTAGTTTTTAAAATGATGCTCGAAATGGCTGCCACGCCGAATGTGTAGCTTATTTGCTCTTCATCGACGAGTGATTATGGACGTGTAAATTGCGTTACCGTATTAATTTAACAAGTGTTTCGAAAAATGATTGCTTGAAAATTGTTTGAGTGTAATATTGTCCGGACTGTTTTTTCTGGCATGTTTCCTTTTTTGGCAATTAAATTATAGTCGGCGCAAGAGTACTGTGTATAATAAAAACAATTTGTATTTTATAAAAGCAGTCATTCTAAAAAGTGTTCAAAGAGGTGAAATTGAGCTTTAAGCGAGAATCTCCGAAAATGTCGGATCATAAATTGCCCGCGGCGCTCTTTAGAGAGGAGCAATTGAAAAGATGGGAGGAATCCGATACTAACAGACAACCGTTGACACCCAAACGTAATTCAAGCATAAAATTTTCGGCGGGTATTGTATTCTTGGCTGCATGCAAGGCTGGTGAGAAGGAGGAAATTGAGCATCTTTTGAAGGCAGGTGCAGACATCAATACACCCAATGTTGATGGCCTCACAGCATTACACCAGGTAAATACACTTACACCAATTAATTTTTGTTATATAGGTATGAGACATAAGGGCTACATTAATTTCTTAAATTTTATCTATTTGCTACAATACAGCTCAATTTATTACCTGTATCAGGTAGTCCCTTTTGATGGATATGAAATAGAACCAAAAGATAAATTAAGGGAGACATACTTTTAAATTCAATTCAATATTACTTTCTGATGCCGTCTTAAATATTCATATTTAAACAAATTTCAGGTTAATGTGATAGATTTTTCTTGAATGCGAATAGGTTAGATTACCATATGTCCAGCATCAATTATGTTTGTCTCAAAGAAATGTTCCTAAGTAAATTAATAAAATTTACACAATTGTTATTAATTGATTTCTTTTTTCTAATTTGATTGATGTTAATTGATTGTAGTCATTGTACTCATGTATATACCTTTATAAAATTTTAAAAATAATGATGTTAGTAAAGATTTAATGCAAATAATCATGAACTATAATGTAGCCCTTTCTTCTCTAATTTAGTAATTTTTTCAACTATTCATCTTTTAATTTTGTGTATTGTTTTGTGTGACTGGTGTATGAATATTTACACAAAAACCAAAAAATATGAAAGATTCATCTGCCAAATTTATAATGCGGGTGGATACAACTAAAGCAGGTCTACTACGATTACCATTTTAACCATCACACTGCATCACCAAGGTTAATAAAAAACAATGGACGCGGGAAAGGTTGTTATTGAAGCAGGGACACAACGACTGGTCCTTTTTTAAATGATTGATTATATAATAACTACTAACTAATTTTACATAAAGGATTAAAATAAATATTGGAGCTATAATTAAACTTAAAGAATTTAGTTTCGTGTCTTGGTGTCAAGTTTAACAAGGCCATGGAGGGGAATGGTGAAGCAATTGCGGTCTCACTAGATATCTCAAAGGTCTTTGGAAAGGTTCACCATGCTTGTTTGATGAACAAGTTTTAGGCTTATGGCCTATCTCTCAGTCTGATAGTTTGGATATAGGACTTTTCAAACAAACTTTCCATGTTGACATCAAGGGATGTTCATTTGAACTTGTTTGCACCAATGTTGGTGTTCCTCTGGGGTCCGTTGTCTTTGCAACCTTGTTTTTTCTATGCATCAATGGCCTTCTGGTCTCTGGTATCATTGGGTATGCTGATGATAGCACAGTTCTGGAGAGATATCTGACCAGTGCACGGACTAGTCCAAACCAAGTACACACCTTGGCAGAGGCCATGGTTGAGCTGTTGGACCAAGCATTGGAGGTTATCTCTGAATGGAGAGAGGCCAATCAAAATTTTTAACTCTGTATAAAGCTCAAGTCCGATCATGCGTGCAGTGTTGCTTCCATATTTGGGCTGGTGCCGCCAAATATCAACAGGCGGTTTTAGGTTCGACAGAGAGGCGCGCTAAGAGAATAGTTGGAGACCTGGAGCTGATTGGTACAAAACTGGACATCTTTGGTCACCGACGAAAAATAGTTAGCTTTTCGGTGTATTACAGGTTGTATTTCGGAGAGTTTATTCAGGAAAGACATGATCTGATACCGTCTTCGCCCTTCGTCTGCCGGCGTTCGTGTTTCTGTTCAGATATAACGTAGGAGTCTTTAAGAGGACACTGAATAGGTTTATTGTAGACTAACGCGCTCTTCTTCCACATAGATTACATCTTCACTTTCCATCAGATGGAATTGTAGTCGAAGCACTAGATTGTTTTAGAAAAAATAATTACTTTGATATATATTACAACTAAGACTAGATTTTATGTAAATTTTGTGAGTGTTTAATGAGAATTTAGGTAAATTTTGTGCAAAAACTTCGTTACTAATTAACTAACAAAACGATTTTATAATATTTGTCGCTTTTATCAAATATTGCATTTAAAAATCTTGTAGCGAAAGGGGTAAGGTCGTGTCGGATCCATTCCCAAATTGTTACCCTTCCACTATCGAATTGCCTCCCTGTGGGCATACGCCCTACTTTAGAAATCACTGAATTCAGGGAATAAGATTTGTTAAGTTCAGAACCTTTGTTTTGTCTAGATTTGCGCTCGACCTTGTTTCTTCCCTAATGTGTAGGTTATTTGGATCTTGTCTAGGAAATTCGAATTTTTTACTGACGGCGTTGTCAGTGTCTGGGCTATTGCGTAGTGGACTGAACCGGTATCCGAAGACGTGCACACGTTCTCGGCCAGTAGCGAGTTTAAGTGATTAATGCGTGTCAGAAAAGCACGCCGAGGTTCATATAACTGTCTTAAGTTTGGGAGTGTATTGCCTATTCTACGATGACTATTATAAACTAATTTTGCTTATAACGTGAAAAGGAATTTTGACTTGTCTCAGACCTTTGTTACTGGAGACTGCCTAGGAAGGTACAACTACAGCGCCTAGTTCTACGGCCAAACAGTAGTCGAACTAATGTATTAATTAATAAAATAAATTAAAGTAAACAAAACTAAGTATCTGTATATTATTTTAAATATCCATTAATGAAGTTACATCTAATAGTCAAGGATTAAGTTATCATAAACATATTTCATTGGTACAATTAATTTGACGGCATATTATTGCGGTGATCTATTAGGTAATGTTATATTTAAAATACTAATGAAAGCCTTTCTAATTTATTTTAATTCCTAATTTGTTTTATTTATCATCTATATAGATTTAAACCAAAACCATTTTGTTTGATTAACTAAGATGAGACCAAACTACTATAAACGCCTACCATCACTACTTTTGCCAAAAGTACCATTTTAACATTCATCTCTGTTTTTACATAATTTGGTTTCATACCATCAAAGAAAGGCGATTACTTTTAATCGTTTTAATGTTCTCTTGAATTGAATACACAGTTTATAAGCAAAGATAATATTGGCATTGAAACACAGTCAGTTCTATGAACAAGGGTAACTTTCATACATTATTGTCGTCTCTTGATTTCCAAGTAATAATTTTAATTCAGTCAGGTTTTCAAAGAAAATGAAGTTATTTTCAAATCAGTTGATTACTATGTTACCACAACTTCACAGAACATAAAAAGTTAAGTGAAGGTTTAGGTTTAGCCTTCATAGTTTGCGAAAAGACAGGGCGGTTTTCACGTTGGTGACATCAATGAAATTATTTATGAATTTATATTTTTATTAACTCAACTATTTCGTAAAATAAGTTATAGCTTTAAACATATAAAAAAAGTTTCAAATGGTCTTTGTCATAATGCAAAACTTATTGTTATTTAAGGGGCGAAATGGGCCTTAGTTCTGATAGTAAATTACACCCTTGCCTGTAACAGCGAGGTACTAATTAATTAGGATGCTATTAATAACATTGAAACGTAAGATATTAAGTCTCGTTTCCCGAGTAAGTTCACTAGCTACAGTGCATTTTGAATCTGATCTAATCGAATTATATTTGCACATTGAAATAGGAACCGCGATGCGGCCCAATAGACGGTCGGCAACAGATACCTCACCATATGTCTAATGAATATTGTTGTGCAGTCCTCGGTGTGTTCTATTCAATCAGGCTCCAAGAACTAAAAAAGTACCATAACCCCATTATCATTCTATATTTTCTTTTAATATATCGCTGGTAGTGACAACTTCGGCGGGATATACATACCTCTGTTCGCGTGACTACAGCTGTGCGTCTATATATATAACCGAAAGTACACGAATTTTCATTCCGTGTACTATATATATACATACAAGTAATATGTGAATTACAACGTAATCCTAAATGCGTTGGTCAATCTGTCAAGGATCCACTTTTCGTGTGCTTCTTATTTGATTTGCATCCTGAACGATTGAATGACAGACAGTAATGACGTTATTGAGCGTTTATTTACTAACATGTCCAGGGCTTATGTCTCGCCTGCGTTAATTTAAAACCTATTGAATGTTAAGTTTTATTCAATGAGTTGCTTTCCTTGAAAATTACTACAATTGATATGAACGAATTTTCTGTACTAACGTCATTGATCTCATTCCGCACGCCATTTGTTAGTTTGAATACGACGACTAAAGGTCATTACTTAAATGTATCCCTTACACTGAGCATCTTTGACTTTATATACTAAAAATTATAGCGTTTTCTATTTCTTAACTTTACATAGACTTATTACTGTATTATTAAAATATTGCGCTGATAAGACCCTTGGCGTCTTTCATAATTCATCTGAGACTTGGCTCGCCCGGTCTGGGTCATATTCTAATAATGAGTTTATAATATCTCTGTTATCAAAGTAACGATTATTCGAAATAGACTTCCCGTCGTTGTGATATTACTACGGATCAGGTAATAGATATTTAAGTAAAGCCTAGTCGTCCCTAAAATAAAGAGTAAACAGGATAAAAATAAAAGTTATTTGCCATGACATACAACAAAGATTTTTTTTTATTTTGTGTGTATGATTAAGCCGATATTCAAATATTTCAGATAATATGAGGCTATTATTCACATAATTTCGGAAGGTTTTAAGGAAATGTAATTTCCCCGCTGAAAGCATCTCATCGTTTGCAATAGATTCACGTAACTTTTTTACTATATATATTTTCTTTAGAATGTAATTGAGTTTAGGAATGGCCTTGACCAATTACTTCATCATCAGCCAAAAGATGTTCATTGCTGTGCGTATGGCTTCTTCCGCTGATCGCCACTTACTTTTGGTCCTGCCCTGCCCGCATCTAGCTATTTCCTGCCTATATAATTACTTAAATTTAAAAATATTAGATTCAAGTGAACGCAAACACGTCTGTTTCAATGGTATCTTATTATGACATACTCAAATGATACCCAGTTTGAATAAGATGTAGTAATTTAGGATCTCGTTCAATCTCAGCACCGTTTTACGATTTCAAAATACATTGGTTACAAATTGAAATTAAATTGATATATTAAAAAAATAAGTTACATGTATAAATAGCAAAAATGCACCAAATCGTACGCGTCCTGCAAATTGTCGAGGAAACTGACGGCATTGCCTCGCTGGATGGCTTATTTTGTGTGCCATATAGCTTATGGCTCTAGGGTTTCGAGTGGTTTCCCTTAGTTTTTGAGAAATTTCTCAAAAAAGCTTATGCAAACTTGGACCCCATGACCCTAAGGTTTTTACCCCAAATGGTTTAAATATGAAATCTCCGCTAAGGTTCTCGTACTTGCTCCGCTTGAGGATATAGCGCGGTTTGCCACCGCACCGGCAGTACTTGAAGCTTCTTAGACATGGGACGGAGCAAGTGTATCGACACAAGTAGCATCCCATACAAGAGTCCGCCGCACACGCCAAGGTCACTCCATCCTCTCTTGCTACCGTCGCGTGTTAAACCACAGGGTCCCATAACTGCTAGAACTCCGGCGGCTATAAAAGAACGACGAATAAGGTTGTTAATATTACGATGATTGGAGATGCGGCATACATGACAACCCATGGAATCCGATGCTGTTGACGTTGATGCCGCAAACACACTTTTGAAGAACGATGTGGGGTGCACTAAGACGCAGAGCACTGGCTAAACGTAAGATATCGTGGTCCAGCAATGCCGATAGAAGGCGAAGGTAGTGCCTGTAGCCAAAGGCCCGGTTCCCACCTTTCCACAGCCAAAAGAAAAGCCAGCTCTGAAGTACTAGAAGATGTATTAACGAGATTATTCCGTACTAGCCTGCAAAGAGGCTCGTACCACAGCCTTTCGGAAGAGATATTAATTGAAAAATCAGTACAGGCCGTTACGTTGCGAGCATGCTTAGCCTCGTTTATATACGGGATTGCTACAGAATTTGACGAGCGGACCAGGATTTTATAACTTAGCGCGCTATTTGCGTGGATAGAGGATAAAAACGCCGATTAGGAGACATCAGATGTTTTCTGAACATTCAGACCATCGAAACTTACTGGAATCGTGGCCTGAGTCTACGAGCGGTGGTGAAAACTAATGTTCAAAATCAAGGAAATTGTTTTTCATATAGAATCATCCAGTGACTCAAAAGGCGGGGGGAATTTCGAAAGTTTGATAACATTGCAAAACAAGTACATTTTGAAACAAAAAAAAATCATATCAAAGTAAGGGCCATGTGACTTTCAATTTGTAGAAGGCGGTCTAAATCACCAAAATGTTTTTAAGTTATGATTAACAGAGTCTGGCGGATATTCGTCTAGAATTGGAAATGTAGCGATTTTTTCTTGATGACGAACAAGTGCGGGTCTATTTAATACACTACATATAAACTGTACATACATATAAACTAGCTAAAACCGCGTCTTTATCCGCAAAACTATCTAACACGATAAAGTTCGCACTCATTGGCTGGAAATAGCTGCGAGGTGTTCTTACGTTGATCCAACAGCAATCGGTTGAATGCCTTCATCTCTTGTCTTCAGAGCGCAGAGATTAGCACTGTACAATATACGATATCTGGTGTAACCTCGGCACGCACCGTTACGTCGCACAGGCTCGTGTGCACCTTGCAGGAGTTTCTCCTCTGTTTCTCCACAGCATTCGCTTGTGAGGTCCTTAACACGTTGAATGCCACACCAATTTTAGAGGAATTGTCCGTAGCGCCACGATGAATTTTCTATTATGCGATACATATAATATCTAAATATTATCTGAAATAGATAAGTTACAGTATACAACCATGTTTGGCATGTTAATTGCGACGGGAGTCACCACCGATGATAGTAATAAAAAAGTATAAGTATAGCTTCTTTGAATTATATATATTTTTATCAATCTGAGCGCGCCGGTCACCGGTAAACCCTATGGCATTCAACGTGTTAATATCCTGTGGAGTGACACCGTCGAATCCGCCCATTGAGCTCAGAAGAAAGGAGATGATAGCCTCTCTTACCTTGTCTATTGATGTTCGCAGGGATAAAATAGCGCGGCCAACTTGGTGAAAATCTTTTTCTGAAAATTTCTGTACAGACCGAAGCGATGTTCTTACTTGAACAAAAGAAGTCTTGCTGCACCATTAATATCCTCCGCATTTATTTCATTTTAACCATTTTTAAATAATTTCGTTTCCGTTTGAGAGGGTATAGGAAATGTTTTTCAGATGACTTGTTTAGAAAGACTAGTTACATAAATACATATACCGTTTCATTCTTACTCTTCATAGAATAAAATATTTAGAATGTTCCGCAAGAAAACCGCTTTATGTTGATGACGTATGCAGCCTATCCTGTAACACTAGTTTCTTTATTTCATGTTTTATTATATCCCCTTCAATTCTTCCTAAATAGATATGTAAAGGAGCGATAGTGATTATCAGTTTTAGAATGAGTAATTTAGGCGAACGTTACTTTTTGTCTGGTTCAAGTTCTAGGTTCATTTAGAAGTAAAGTAAAAGTAAATTAACGAAGAATTTGTGAAAATTTCAACTGATTTTCAGATCGGAAAATTATAATAAAGTGTATACATACAGGTTTAATCTATAACGTGTGGTTTATAATTCCAATATCGAGATAAGCGTTCAGTTAAAGTTTTATTTAACCAAACAATTTGTAAAATGTTGTTAAAGTAACAGTATTTCAGAAACTTAAAATATAGATCTAATTAAATTGCTAACAATAAAAAGTATTTAACAATTTGAAAATTAAAATGGGCGACTAGAGGCCATGTTAGTTTCTATAAAAAAAACTGCCTATTGAACTATGTGTAACTTTGTGTTACTAGCAATTTTTCCAATGTAGTTAATTTTTGTTGCGTTTTATAACTATTGATATTAAATTAAATGTAAGTTGTTTTTAAATAACTAAATGGGAGAGGAACGAAACGTTAATTTGATGGTAAAAACCTATATCTTCGCTAATAACAATGTAACACTAGTAAGAATGATATTACATATACATCACATTGCGCCCTGGGTACAGGACGATAAGTCTCGTTACACCAGTAATGTCAATAGTTACAGCGCCTTTCAGACTAGAACACAGTAATGTTAGCGCACGTGTTACTGTCTGCTAGACGAGAGATGATGAGAGATTTAATATTTCTATTATTCAGTCATGTGCATCAAATATTTTAATATAGTATTAGATGGTAAATAATATAAATATGATCGGGAACGTTAGTTACTCTTACGGCATCAGTTATAATTTTGGCAACGTTTAATCGCGGATGCGTTTCGTCTTCGCCGTTCGCCGCGCGTTGTTTTGTGCGGGTATATTTATAGTACACCGTATTTATCACGCTAGCTTGTCCAAGAAATCAGGTCGATGACTTTGCGAACCCTTGATTTTTTAACATTCTACCCATTTAACTGATCTCATTAACAAGTCATCGAAACAGTATATGGTTACTCTGATTTGGCATCACGTATTCTGCCGGTATGTAACTAAATCTCAATTTAATTAAATATAGTGTTTCTAACTGACTCCAACATTATTTTATCAGATAATCTAGTCTTGATTCTGGACCAATGTATCTGAAACTGAAGCTTTCACGCCGGACATCTTATATGAGTACGATGCTGGATTTTGATGCCAATTTAAAAGCGAAAAGCTAATTTTCAATTAATCATTAGATATAGGCAGGCACGCGTTGATATTTTAATTTAGCGTAATTTTATAAAGTAATGAATAATTATTAATATCGACAAAATAGACTTGGATTTAGGTCGTACAGTACATTGATCTTTGAAATTAAAATTACGCTGATAGGTAATAGCGACAATGACGCAGATTACTTTTGATGATATTACAAAATTTACTCGTTCTACTTTATATTCGCTGAGTATATTAAAACATTTTCTATATTAGATAAAATTATTTATTATGAAATACTTATTACTTTTACAGAGATTTAAGTAATAAATAGGTACAGAGGAGAACTGATAACACTATTTCATAATTGGTAAAGTACTCCTTTTTTCTGTTCTGGTGGTTTGGCAGTTCCATGTGAACCTTATATCTCAATGGCCATCCATAAATCTGGTTCAAACGGGACCTTTTTCTGGGTTTTGAAAAAGGGTAAACGCTGATGGCCATAAATTACGA